>OZ023231.1:40324483-40393152 GCA_964006365.1 Trididemnum miniatum | reverse complement strand
ACAGATGTGAGCCATTTAGCCAGTTGATGCTGGGATGAGCCAACCATCGAGAGGATAGGGCGTAGTGGTATATCCTTCTTATGCGTCTTCGGAAGACCGTACATCCGTGGTCTTAGGGAGCCTGTGGGTCGAATAGTTTCATAAACTCCAGGTGGTGAGAGGTCGTCCTTATGAAGCTTCAATAACCGACGTTGTAATCGAGACTCCAGTTTGGCTGTATTGTCGTTGGAATGGACTGGGCTAAGGACCTTGAATTTGGACTCATTATGAAGGATAGACTCCATTTTAAAAATGTAGTCTGTCTTGTTCATGATAACTCCGCCAGATCCTTTGTCGGGCTTCGTGATGAGGATGTCATCATTAGATCGTAATGCTTTGATAGCCTAAAAACACTCTTTTTTCATGAGAAAATTCCCAATGTCAATGGGGCTGCCGCAATGCGCATGAGCTAAATACACATAAAAAACCTCTTCTTTAAGAAACCTCTTCTTTGCCATCGCTACGTTGATGATACCTTTGTAGCGTTTAACAATGAAGTGGATTGTGAAGAGTTTCTCTGTCACCTTAACTCTCTCCATCCTTCTCTACGCTTCACGTTTGAAAAAGAGTGTGACAATTGTCTTCCGTTTCTCGATGTTCTCGTTGAGAAACATGATAGTGAATTCATCACTTCCGTCTACAGAAAGCCTACATTCACAGGACAATACCTACGTTGGAATTCTTTTAACCCGAGGAAGCAGAAAATTAGCCTCATTAACACTCTAGTCCATCGTGCTCTGATGATCTGCTCCAAAAATAAACTCTCGAGCGAATTAGACAACATCCGTTCCATCATGGCTGAAAATGGCTATCCCGACCACGTGGTCAACTCTTCCATTACCAGGAAGATACGAAACTTCCGCAGACCACCGTCATACGGACCGAAGAAATGTCCTGTTTATCTACATCTTCCATGGTTGGGTGCTATTTCGACGAGGTTCGAAAAGCAAGTCGCTTCAGCAGTTCAACGCTGTTACTTCTCTGTGGAGCCTCGCGTCGTTTTTACGATTAGACAACTTCTGCCCGCTAGCAAAAAAGATGTGCTTCCTGCTTCTCAACAGAGCAATATCGTTTATGAATTTTCGTGCCACTGCGACAGTCGGTACGTGGGTCGCACATCTCAACGGCTGCAGGACAGAATTAAGCAACACGTTCCCAAATCTGTGAGAACTGGTCAAGTTTCTCAAGATCGCAAGGCCTTCAATCGCTCATGCAAATTGACCAATCACGAACCTATTTGCGACTCGGCAATTGGACAACATCTGCTGACCAATCAATCTTGTGCCTTACACTACTGCGATGACAGATTTTCGATCCTTTTAAAAGGTCGCTTGGCTTTTCATCTGTCTGCCTTAGAAGCCACTTACATCAAAGTTTCTCAATCAATCCTGTGCCGGCAAAAGGAGTTTGTCTACGCGCTGAAAATCTCTCACTAGCGCTTCTGTTTTTGATTGGTCGACACTTTTCGTCCAGTCAGAAACTACTTTTCTTTTCTCTCTTCGCGCTTTTATAAGCGGTCTCAGCTCTATATTCTTTATTCTGACGATTCCCTTGACAAGTGTCAGACGAAAAGCTTCGGGAAATATGAAACCTCTGCTTCTGGCTATCTTTAAGTTCTGTACCACCAACCAACTGTTTGAATCTATTTTACCAACAATGCAAAATTGAGGTAGTTGACTGTGTCAAATACCTTGGAATACATTTAGATAATAAAATGCAATTCAAACAACATATTAAAATGCTAGAAACCAAACTTTCTCGTCTTCTTGGAGTTCTTTACAAAACCAAATCGTTTTTACCCAACCATATACTTAAAAAATTATATTATGCGTTTATCCACTCTCATTTGTCGTTTGGATTACTAGTTTGAAGTGCAACTCTTAAATCTAATTCATCAAAATTGCAAAGAATTCAAAACAAAGCAATTCGTTTACTTGCAGGAGCGGCTTGGCGAGATTATGCTTCTCCTCTCTATGCGCAACTTAATATTTTGCCCTTGGATAAACTAGTTTTACTTGTCTTAGCAAGTTTTATGCATAAATACCATCTTAAAAAATTACCGAAAATTTTTGACAATGTAGTTACTTTGGTATCATCAATTTACTCCCGATCAACTAGAAACTCTTCCAAATATCAACAACACTTTATTCCTCAGTTTGCTACTAATTTACTTCAACGTCATATCAAGTTTCGAGGCTCAAAAATCTGGAACAACATACCCGATAGACTTAAACAACAAAATCATAAACAGTTTAAAAATAAATACAAAAAGTTATTACTTACACTTTAAGTTTTTGTCTATTTGGATTAGATTAATAATGTAGTTTTGGTACTGTATTCCGTAATTCGGCAACACATTTTTTTTTTCTGTCTTTTTTCCTTTTTTTTTTTGATAGTATGAAACTTGATTATGTCATGCGTACTAGATATTTTCACAGGTGGTCGCTTGACTCGAAGATCTTTAGGTCCCTTCGCGACCTTCCTATGTACATCTGTAAGTCTACTCCTTGTGCCGTGATTTATTTAACGTTGATGTTGTTGTTTGTGATTGTTTAGCATCGTGGGCTTTCAGATGCATGAAAATAAACTGGTTGTTGTTGTTGTTACTGTGGATATGTTAGCAAGAACATGGCTAGAAACTGAATATCGATTGGATATCCTACGTGCGACTGATGGTGCACATGTAGAAGTATACTAAAGCATCTACGTAAACTTGAAGCATTTCCCTTTAGGTCTACTATAAAACAAACCAATTGAAAACATCTTAGAAAGTAAGATTGAGGCGAATTTTTGAAATTGTAGCAATAATTATGGAAACCCTGTGCAATGACATGTACGATACTCTGTCATGTTAGTCGTGCGATTTGACGCTGATTGTCTTGTTTAATTTTAAAAACAAACTTTTTTTGGTTTTGTCAACTGCAAAGACAAAAAAAAACGTAAAAAAACAAAAAAAATAACGGAAAAAAAAACGTTTTTTTTACATCTCTAGGCCTACATACCTTGTCCTTCCACGCCACAACCTTTTGCAACACATTTCCATGCGATCATTTGTGATATATATTCGATTACTATATTCTGCTGCTTGTGGGTTGAACAAGCATGAAAATTTAGGGATTTAGATACCGGTAAGCAAAATCTTTTGAACTGTCATAAAAATATTATTCATCCATAGCTATATACTGGTATAGGTATATAAATAAAAACAAAAATGTGTCTAAAACAACGTGCACAGATACTAGCCACTACGTTAAAACGCAATGACTAAATTCACAGACATTTACAGCAAAAAGCTGCAAGATACAGCAACCATACTACCGGTATCAGATGCATTCTTTATTTACATATTTACAAAATTACATTACCACGAACGTTTTCGGCACAACTTTTGGCCCTCTTCAGGTATATCTAAATTAGTTAAGTAACTTTAAGTATTAACAAAACTGACTGAAAAGAAATTATTAGTAAACTCAAGCTGAGAACATTACTAGGCTAGGCTAACTCGTCTAAGAGGTGCTGATAAATTGATGCGGTACATGGATCGAATAGAGATATTATGACGGAAAAATAGGGAGCAATTGTTACGTAACATAAAATATTTTCGGTATGAACAAATACGAAGAAATTATAGTGAATTAATTCAATTTGCAAAATTTTAAAACACTTGTAACAAAAAAGATGCACCACTGGCGTAAAGTTGACGATTGAGACCGGGTGAATGTTTCTTTATTAACAGAGCTTCATTTTGTAATTTTGTAAATATTTTGTAAATATGTGATTTTGTAAATATGTAAATAAAGAATGCATCTGATACCGGTAGTATGGTTGCTGTATCTTGCAGCTTTATGGTATAAAAAATCAACCTCTCTTCCGAAACTATATTTACAGCAAACTAGACTACCGTATATAGGCTGTACCGATACCGATAGGCTATATGTAGAAATTAGGGAAATATCATCTATAGGTAATATCGGTAGCCTACCACCTTTTGTATTTTCTTGAAAAAGCAAAGTTTATAAATAAGATGTAACTGCTTTTCACAAAAGAGATACTAGTACGTCTTATTTTGGAAAAGTTGAGAGGGGAAACGGTATGGTACCGATACTCAGTACTGGTACTTCAGACATGCTGATCACAGCAAGTTTTTTTTTCAAATGTCCAACTTAATTGCAAGAACCACCGTACTGGACTAGCCCTGAGCCTGGACTGGAATACCATGATCAGGTGATACCGGCTGACTGGTAGTCTATGGCTAAACATGTCGGTAGACTATGGTATAAGTTACTGTAAACTGTATTATACTGCTACACATACTTAAACGCACATCATGAACTACAGTACTAAATACACAATCTTTTCTAAATGTGAAAAACCTTGACCAAGACATGCTAATACTCTACTGCTCTAGACTAGGTCTAGTCTAAGCTAAGCTTCATCCGTTCATAATGCCTTATCAGCTAAAAAATTTAACACAAGTCGCTGTATTAATTCTATTCTCCTGAAATAGTTACAACTTTACAACTACGCAAGCGTTCTTCCGTCCAAATGCAATTAACTACTGGTTGCAATGATGCACTAACCTAGAACATGATTCAAGAAGATTCAAGAAGATTTATTTCAAGGCTGGTAAAACAATGCAGGCTAATACGAATGAAAGTATTTCAGCACACACACTACCAGTCTAGGAAACACCGAAGAACCCGAAGGTTATCTAGTCAGGTGCTACCTCTTCGTTTTGAGTAATTTGTAAAAGAGTCAAACTAGAAACAAACACAAAAAAAAAAAAAAAAAAAAAGACGAAAAGCAGCAAAAAAGTTGGAAAAAGCTACGTACAAAATGAAGAATATACAAAACAAATATGTTGTTTAGTTCCTTACAACGGTCAAGCGAAGGTACAATACTTTTAAAAAAATAATTCACGTCAAAAAAAGTTGCATGAGAAACAAAAAAAGAAAAACAATTTATTCACAATAACCAAAGCACTGAAGGTCACAGGCAAATGCCAAGGTGAGCTTTGCGAGCATCGCGCCGAAGGTGCTAAGCGCAGAAAATTTGATTTCCAAGGTTCTTTATCATGCTTATTTTTTTTTTAAATAGTTTGAGTCTGAAATTTTCTATTTACTTAACATCAATTCGGTTGTGGAAGCTAATATTTGTCAATTAAAAAATTTTTATAATACTTTTTGAAAGAAAACCAGCTGCAGTTTTTAACTGAATTATCAATTTCCTTCCATAAGCTAGATCCCCTATGTAATATTAATTCTTTTCCTATCGTTTTCTTAACACGAGGCTTAAAGTACACAAGATTTTTTGTTTGTCTTGTCGAGTAATTATGAACAGCATTAATTTTTGCAAAGCGATCATAGAAAGATTTTGGAAGTTTTCCACCGTGGAGTTGATACATGATTTTTGCGAGTTCCAATTTGTAAACATCAGTCAATTTTAGAAGTTTTAGTTTTTTGTATAGGGGTGTTACCGAGCAAAACTTGCTACTAAAAGTAATTGTTCGAATAATATTGTTTAGTCTGAGATTCAGTTCTTGTAGCCGGGTTTTGGCAGCATTTCCCCAGACAGCAATGCCGTATTGAACTTTAGACTGGACTAGACTGTGGTAAAGCATTCTGATTACGTCAGGTGGAACCAATTTTCTAAGTCGATAAAACAGACCAGAGTATCGTGCAAGCTGAAGTGACAATTGATGAATGTGGGTAGACCAATTCAAATTTTCATCAACAAAAATTCCCAGATATTACACTGTTTGCTGCCGTTTTAGGACGTGGGAGTTTATGGACAATTGTAGGTCAGCAATACATGATACACTGGGCCGTTTATTGATGAGCATATAATGACTTTTTTGACGGTTTAAGGACAATTTATTTTTTTTTAACCAATGGTCAATGTTTTGAAGCTCTTCGTTAACCCTGCGCTCCAGATTTGCTAAATTTTTGTCCGCCAGCATTAAGTACGTGTCATCAGCAAATAAAGTTGTTTCAAAGTTGCTAGCCGAGGGAAGATCATTTACGTAGAGTAGGAAGAGTAGCGGGCCTAGCGATGATCCTTGCGGCACTCCGTGAGTCAATTTGGCTAGTTTTGATTTATAGTGGGATAATTTAGTGTATTGTTTTCTATTAGTCAAATAGTTTTCCAGTAGTTGAAGTGGTAGGCCTCGAATACCAAAGAAGTGATCGAGTTTATTTAGCAATATCGCATGATCTACAGTATCAAAGGCTTTGGTCAAATCAAGAAATATGCAACAAGAATAAAGGCCATCATCTGCATTTTTGATTAACAGATCATAAATTGTACATAAAGTGTGAACAGTTGAGGAATTTTGTCTGAAACCGTATTGGTGGCGTGATAGCAGATCCGCCTTGTCGAGGTAAGAGTAAATACGATTATAGATTAACTTTTCTAATATTTTGTTGAATGGGGACAGGAGAGAAATTGGTCTGTAATTGGTTGCTTGTTGTGGATTATTTTTCTTAAATATGGGTACGACCTCAGCAATTTTTAAAGCGTCCGGATACTTTCCTTGGATTATGCAAGAATTAAACAAGTTACTGAGAATAGGAGAAATGATAAGATTACTAAATTTTAGGAATTTTGTGTCAACATCTTGTTCTCTCGTAGCTTTTTTGCCTTGAAGATTCCGTATAATTGAAGTAACTTCTTCAGATGTTGCTGGTGCAAAGAAGCATGAGTTTTTGACTTTAGATCGGTGCATGTTATAGTTGTAATCGTCAGTCTGGAAGGTATCAGCTAAATTTTTTCCTACATTAACAAAGTAGTCATTAAGTTTGTTACAAATTTGTTGTGGGTCTTGAGTGATGCCATCATGAGTTTCTAATTCTGTTGGAAAAATTTTTTTTTTGGGTTTTAGATTTGCAATGTCATTAATTAGATTCCACACCTTAGCTGAGTTATTTTTGTTGGCTTCAAAAGCTCGTCGATAATAGGTTTCTTTGGCACTTTTAATTGTTCTGTTGAGAGTGTTGCGATAAAGTTTGTAATCATGGTGTGCTTGCTCACTGAATCTGGTATGGAGCTTAACATATAGATTGTTTTTATATTTGATGGAATTAAGTAGCCCTGTGGTAAGCCAAGGTTTGGTTTGGAGGCGCTTTTCTTTTCTGGAGGCTTTCCTTAAAGGTGCGTGCTTGCACACAGTTTTGCTAAATATGTCATACAGATTGTCGAACTGTTCGATTGTCGAACATGAGACGGTTGTCGATTGTCGATTGTCGAACATGGTTCGATTGTCGATTGACGGTTCGATTGTCGATTGTCGAACATGAGACGGTTGAGACCTGACAAACAGCGATTGGATGGTACGAAAATTGAAGAAATGGAAACACTGTTGATCTCATTAGCATATTACTCGCGGCACTTTAATTTTTCGCAGCACTTATGCCAAACGTCGCTGCGCTATATTAAATGTCGCTACTGTTTAATAAATGTCGCTGCTGTTTATTAAATGTTGTTGCTGTTTATTAAATGTTACTGCTATTTATTACATGCTGCTGCTATTTATTAAATATCGCCGCTATTTAATAAATATCGCAGCTATTTATTAAATGTCGTTACACTTTGGCTGTTATTGTACTTTTCGAAGCGTTTTAGCTGTAGTTTACTTCACTTTAGCTAAATAGCTGTGAAACTGGGTAAATGTGGCTAAAAATTCGTACAAAATTTGCTAAATCGTTTTTTTCACAACGGCGCCCCATAAAAGTAATCGTTAAGGATTCGACTCACTAACGATTCCCATTATCAAGCACGCGGCAAACGAATATTTTTACTCTTATTTCTCAGTTTTTAGGCGGTACTCGGTACTTTTGCAAAATCTTCTGTAATAAAAAAAATCATAAAAAAGGTGAAGTCTGCGCAATTACACCTTCCGCAGCAATCGTTAGAAAAATTTGTTTTTAAAATACAATATTGCCTCCCGTCAAGCGCGGCTACAGAAAAATTCTTTTCCACAGGAAAAGATATTTTTATGCCGAAGAGAGTAGTCTTACAGACAATCACTTCCAAATGCTTTTGTTTTTGAAGGGCAATTCTGAGTAAAAGTTTTTCAATAATTTTGTCTGCTTTTTTTTGCGTTACCGTCCGTTGATAAGGTTGTATAACTGCAAGAGAAAGTCTTAAGACCTGAATAGATTTTTTAACCACCTGCGTACTACGTGGCTCAAGCAATGTTAAACAGAGTTGCGCGAAGCGTAGCCATAGTGAAATGGATGCGTCCTCCGAAATGTTTTTCTTCGTGTTCGATGTGATTCCGAGACGTTAAGGCCTACTTTATCTCAGAAGGTTTACAGATTTGATTGGTTGATTTTTCGTATTTTGACGCAACTTAAAACCGAAGCTTAACTGTGAGAACAAGGACGACAAAAAATTCACAGTAGTTTTAAGTCGTCTTTTTTGCAGATTTCAAAATTCATTTTTTCGACTTTGACTCGTAAATATGCTTTTTCTAGGCATTTCTCCGCCTTACAACCCTCTGCGTTAAGGCTTGTCTATTTAGTAAACTTCCCTAAAAAGAAGCAAAAATACAAAATAATTGTGTAGTTTTTCTTGTAAATCCAATGGCATTCGATCGATACACACCAGTGGTTCTCAAACTTTTTAAAATCTCAACTTTGCGGTCCCCCAAGATGTTTTTCTATCACTTACGGTCTTTTAATTTTATAAATTTTCACGCAAAATCAAATGAAGAGCAAAAAAATGTCATCACGTTCGCAGATGTCCAATCAAACACAATTCCATGGGATGATTTTCAGTAATCCGCGACCTCTTTGCGTTCCCCCTGAAACTGCCTCGCGGACCCCAAGAGAACCGCGGTCTCAAATTAATCGTTGCTGATTATGACCGTCTATTGTATTGCCTATTATTACGATCACATGAATGTAACTTACAGCTTTGAGTGCTTTCTGTTGTATTCACATGAATCTATTGTATTGCCTATTATTACGATCACATGAATGTAACTTACAGCTTTGAGTGCTTTCTGTTGTATTCACATGAATCTATTGTATTGCCTATTATTACGATCACATGAATGTAACTTACAGCTTTGAGTGCTTTCTGTTGTATTCACACGAATCTATTGTATTGCCTATTATTATGATCACATGAATGTAACTTACAGCTTTGAGTGCTTTCTGATAATTATAATCATACGCAAAAATTAATCGCCATAAAAAATAAATTTCAAAAAATAGCGAAGCATGCCATTAATTGTTATTGGCTCCCGACTCCAAGAGCACTTTTATATTATCAAATCTGAACTTCTAAAATAAAAATTGGATACCCCTTCTCTACACTAGAGATGGGCGAATAGTAATCATTTGTTAAAAAGTAACGGTTAACAAGAAGTACCGGATAGTAACAGATTCGTTTTGTCAAAATACCGATTCCAAATTGTATTCGTTTGCCATCTACAGTACAAGATACTCGAAATGAAAACCAGGCGAAAAATAATGGTTTGAACCGGTTTATGTCGCATTTTTTCTTGCTTTTCATTTCACCGCGAAAGCAGCGGAACTATAAATACGGTGGTTGAATCTATGATGTCATCATTTCGGCATTGCGATCAAGGCAATAGAAACGTTTGAGCGGCAGTCAAATCTCGATACTATGCCACTCCGCTTCTATGCCACTCCCGATACTATGCCGCTTTTGATCGTCCCAACGAAATTTAATAAAAAATAAAGTTGCTATGCCATTCCTTAATCTCGATACTGTGCCACGTAAGATTTATGAATGATAAGTAAAATGAGCCTTGTGACGAGTCAACGTACAACAGTATGCCACGTTTGGTTTTTGTACTATGTTGCATAACTACAGCACAGAAGCCTACAGCACTTTCGATGTCAAAATTTCGTTTCAAATAGATATTTTACCCAAAATGTTAACTTAGAAGCGCTAGCGAACTGACTTAAACCAAGCGAGAAAACGCCTCCCACTTTTATTTCACAATGCTTCTGACTGACAAGTCAACAAATTCCTTCACGCCTGCGTGGCAGTCAAAAGAGAAAGAATATTCCTTTGCCGCCAGTTTGATATTTTTTTTCTTTTATCTGCCTTAACGCTCACAAGCAGAGAGAAAATATCTGGTACTTAGTAGTCATATAGGAGTCGAATCCTATAATGATTACCAAGTATTCAAATCCTATATGATTACCAAGTACCAAATATTTTCTCTCTGCTTGTGAGCGTCAAGGCAGATAAAAGAAAAAAAATATCAAATTGTAGCAGGAATTAAACGGAGGTTTAAATCATTTAAAATTACTTGGCTCCCCTTTCTGGTTCATGCTGGAATGAGCAATAAGGGCATTGAATTGGGGCGAAACAAAAAAAAATGGTGCATTTAGTCATAGGCGCACGCAGGGGAGGCATATGGTGCCATGCCCCCCACTTTGGCCCTGTAATAAGGTGCTAAAACCTAGTTTTCAGTCTATAATTTCTCAGACTAATAATGGGAGAAGCCTCGATCCTTTCATCTATTTTAGCCAAGCTTCTATTGTTAGACACAAACTGCGAAAATATTTTTGTATTGTCCCTAGTGACTGCGGAGACCTTTTTTTTCAAGAGCTTACATGTAATTTCGAACCCCAAAGTCAGGATTCAGTTAGGCATGTGGTGGTTTTACAAACAAAATATTAAGGGAATTGTTCAATGTTCATGGACTCAAATTCCGCGATTTTGTCAAGCGCGGCGATTGAACGACTTTTCTCCGTGGGAAAAGACGTGCTAAAGCCTAAGCGCAGTGGTTTAATGGACCAGAATTTCGAAATGCTAGTTTTTTTAAAAGAAGCATGCAACCGATCAATGGAGTTTTAATTTTTCAACGCCGGTTGCGACCTGCCTTTATTTTTTAACTTGTTTCTATTATATTTTCAATCTGTGTTTTATTTTCAACATGTTCTGATTATTTCTTTTCAACCTGTTTTTTGTTATTCACTAAAAACCTGACTATCGGTTTCTATTTACATTCAATCACATTTCAAAATTAACTTCTCCCCAAAAAGCCCTATATCTTATTGGATGAAATGGAAGCCGATTGTCGGCTTTTTTGTCACTTGTTTTAATTTTTATTATTCGTATTGCCATGCTACTTTCGTCAACAAAGTTGCAATTTCACCAGTAGGCCTACAATATTAAAATGCCTTTGTGCTTTTGGCTTTTTTTTTCTTTAAAATAGCGGTAGCGCCTAGTGGCAGCGCCCGCTGTTTTGCACTCACCAGCGGCAGCGGCGCTGTTTTCGTAAACAAGCAGCGGTAAGCGGCAGCGCCGCTGCTTTTTCGGTCAAAAAGCGGTAGCGGCAGCGGCGCTACTTTTCAAGTAGCGGTTGCCCAGCTTTGAAAATTACACGGCAATGGTTGGGACCGGCAGACTCGACATGGCAAAACAAGCGCAGCCCGGTTAGACCTCGTGTTTGCCAAGTGATTGGTATTGACGTATATTACACGGCGATGGTCTCAAATCGAACTGGTCAGATAAGGCTAGAGATAGGCTTAAAACGGCAAGACAAGCACAGCTTATTAACGACTAGTATTTGACAAGCGATTGATAAAACACAGCGATCGATTTTCATTAAGAACTTTGTTTTAGTCAGCCTATAGCTACAGTACTCATACCATAAAATCAAATAGTTCTATAAAGATGCTTCTTTTTTTCAGTCTATTTTAAAAGAAATAGAATATTTGTACCGGTATATATGTAAATATTTAAAATTAGACCAAATACTGCATAATAAACAACCATTTATTCGTTATAATAAACAACCTCTGCGTAATAAACAACCATTCATTTATACAGTACTCATACGATCTAATCAAATAGTTCTATAAAGATGCTTCTTTTTTTCAGTCTATCTTGAAAGAAATAGAATATTTGTACCGGTATATATGTAAACATTTAAAGTTAGACTAAACACTGCATAATAAACAACCATTTATTCTTTATATAGGCTATACTCAATACGTAAATCAACAATAATTTATTACTATTATTACTAGGGCAATTTTTTATTGACCTAAAAATCTCAAAAAATTGACCTTATTTTATCAAAAAATTGACCAAACGAAACAATGAAATGAAAGAACCAGTCCATAAGAAAAAAAAACACCAAAGTCACTTCAGTTAGTGCTTAGATTATAATGTACGCACATATAATTCAAGTGTTTTGCTATTCGCTGTTTTTGCAATCTGTGAAACATCAAAGTATGTTCGAATAACTAATGCATTGTCTTTTCAATTCTAGTCTTTTTGATTACACGCACGTAGCGACAAAAATATGTAACAAATGAAAACACATCGAAAAGCTTATTTCATCATAATCCAATTTTGCTAAGACTGCAATCTTGCAAAGCTGTCTGAACGTACCTTTGCAATCGAAATCAATCAAATCACATCAAGCATTACATGAATAAATTAAGCATGTATAAAATTGTAATACCGGTAACAGTCAGGCAACCCTGGTACCACCAACAGTTACAAACCTCCATCTCTAAATTATCTAAGTCATCTCTTTTTAAGCTATAAAGTAGAAACGCGCAAAAAAAGCAAGAAAGCAAAAATTGACTTAATAAAAAAAAATTGACCAAAAGAACAAAAAATTGACATTTATTGACTTTATAACTTCATAAACACTGATCCAACGACCGTGAAATTTTGTTTCCACATTTTTAGAGTTATTTTCTACATCCAAAAAAAAATTGACTTTATTGATCGTCAATCGCCCTAGTTATTACCCAAAAAACAGAGTAACAGAAACCTTTCACACGCTAATAATCAACCAACACAAATTAAATCGTCACGTTTTTCATTGACAAGAAAAGGTGATAAACAACGACATATGAAGTGAAATGAATTATCATAGCATATAAAGAAAATTACAACAAAATAAAACGTCAAAACCCCGGAACAAAATTCAAACTCGGCTTTGAGAGCAACAAAAAAAAACGTGACTAGAGACAATTGTTCCTTTTCTGGATTCGTTCACCAAGTAGCCTAAAAGCATAAAACCATCTTTACGCGCCACGCTCATATTTTGTTCTGTTGACGACGCTGCCTGCCACCTTACCAGTCTTTTGCTTGTGGTAAAATGATTTTTAAGTGCCTAGCAACCTCTTTCAGCGATGTTGATTTATAATTACTGCACTTTAGAACATCTAAAAATCAAAAAAAAAAAATTTTTTAGAAATAGTTCATTTGCCAAATAAACTACAAATATACAAGCTGTTGTAACATTTCATAAATCACATATTGATACATGCATGCATTCGCAAAAACCGTCGTATTTTTGTTTTATAAAATCGATGTGAAGTTTTTTAAGTTTTCCTCCATCAAGTACAGGTTGATCATTTGATGTAGTGTATTTCACAATCACAATTATTCTTGAAAATTTACGAATGCTTTAATGCATTTTGCATGCGAACTAGGTAAAAAACAAGCTGACAAGTTTAATGGTAGAGTTGTTGGGGAAGGCACATAAAAGGATTTTCTCATTTACAGGGAACCGGAATTTTTTAAGGAAGATAAAAAATGCAAGCACAGTGCTGCGAGCGAATGCATGAGCATCATCACCTCCTATATTCGCATCAAAGTTGCCTTGGTGCTCTAAGGGACGGAGATGGGAATCGTCAACTCGTATGATACAAGCAAAAAAAGAAGCCTGCAATTGATTATTTCTTAGACTGAACTTGCTCATAAAATGGTCCATCATCCAATTGGGATGCTTTCCCGTAGCCCGGAGCGTTACTCTGTCTACGCTATTTAATCTGGCTGACAGAAACCGAATCTGCCTTAACGGCGAGACACCTAACGATGTTCAAGCTGGGCAGCGGCAAAAGTCTTTTTCAGGACGGGGCGATGCGCATCTTCGGCGCACCGTCAACAAGTTCCAAAGGCCCAGCATTCTCCAACTGAACATCGAAGGCCTCACTGCAAGCAAGATGAGCGTGTTGCATCATCTTGCGTTACAGTGTGAGGCACTCGTCATCCTCTTACAGGAAACCCATTGCACCTCGGTAGAAAGGTTAGATCTTCCGAGCTACCATCTAGCTGGGTTTTCCTTGAGCAGGAAGCATGGTCTTGCTACGTTTGTCCATGAGCGTCTGAAGTGGATTCTAATCGACCAGTCCCCACCAACATCGGAGATCGAGTGGGTGTGCGTGGACGTTGATAACTATAAAATAGTCAACGTCTACAAACCCCCTCCAACACGGATGCAAGCATCTGATCTTCCAGCATTCCCCCATCCCTGCCTCTATGCTGGCGACTTCAACTGCCACCATGTTGACTGGGGCTATAATAATAACAATCCAGATGGTGAATGCCTGGTTGGCTGGGCCAGTGCCAACAACTTTACCCTGCTGTATAGCCCCAAGGAGGCCGCCAGTTTCCACTCTGGCCGCTGGAAAACAGACACCAACCCAGATCTTGCATTTGCCAGTGTCGATTTGGACAGTCGCTTACCTGACAGACGTATCTTAGGAAAGTTCCCAAGGTCACAACACCGACCCTCGTTTATAAGTCCACCCAAACTTGCTCATCCAAAACCGAGCAAGCCTGTAAAGCGATGGAACTTCCGCAAGGCCAACTGGGACCACTATTCTAACCTAACCAACAAACTGGCCAAGAGTATACCGCCACCTGAATCTCAAAACATCGATCAGGTTTACCAGTGCTTTTGCAAGGTAATAAGCACTGCGGCGAAGAAATGCATCCCTCGTGGTCGACGATCAAACCACATACCTTGCTGGGATGCGGAGTGTGAAGACCTCTATCAGCATTTCCTGCAGTCACCTGGGGGCCCTGATTTGGATAGGGCTGCCACAGCCCTACTCACAAGGCTCGACGGGAAGCGGAGAAATCGCTGGTCAGAGACGGTCCGCAACATTGACTTTTCGCACTCCAGCCGGCTGGCATGGAATACTATAAACAACTTGACTGGTAGGTCACGACAATCCCCTCGTCAATGTCCCGTTTCAGCTGATGCTATTGCTTCTCAGCTGGTTAAAAACGGGAAATACGAAGGTGTGAATCGACGCTCATCTCGGCTCGTTTTACAGAAGTGTCTGACCTTTGGAGGGCTGATCCATTACATCCTGCGAATGTCTCCGGGAGTTTCTCCCATCGGGAGTTCGCTGCTGCCCTCCAACATTTAAAACCAGGCAAAGCTCCTGGACCTGATTCCATTTGTCCGGAGCTGATAATCCATGCTGGAGCCAGCTTAAAATCTTGGCTACGTGGCTTCCTATCTTCCTGCCTGCACCACCTCAAAATTCCTAAGATCTGGAGAAGAGCGCTAGTAGTAGCGGTCCCAAAGCCTTCGAAACCGGTAGAGGACCCAAGGAGCTATCGTCCGATCTCCTTGCTCTGTGTTCTCTACAAGATTCTCGAGCGACTTATCTACGCCCGCGTCGAACCTCTTATTGACCCTCTGCTCCCACGGGAACAGGCGGGTTTTCGACGCGGAAGATCCACCGTGGATCAAGTCACTTTGCTCACGCAAAACATTGAGAATGCATTCGAAGCGAAAAAGAAGGCCGGTGCCGTCTTTATCGACCTGACAGCTGCCTATGACACTGTCTGGCACCGTGGCCTCACCTGCAAGCTGTTGCGGCTTCTGCCGGACAACCACATGGTTCGTATGATTATGGAGCTGATCCGCAACAGAAGCTTCACCCTTACAACTGGCGACAGCAAGCCTAGCAGGTTACGACGCCTGAGAAATGGCGTCCCCCAGGGATCGGTTCTGGCCCCCCTCCTTTTCAACATCTACACATATGATATCCCCTCCATAACATCCAAGAAGTTCGCCTATGCCGACGACCTGGCGATACTTCATACATCTGGAGAATGGAAGGAGTTGGAAAGGACTCTAAGCCAGGACATGACTACACTCTCGGAATATCTCCAGACCTGGCGATTGAAGCTTAGCCACACTAAAACGGTGACGGCGGCCTTTCACCTCCACAATCGAGAGGCTAAGCGTGAGCTTAAGGTCTGTAACATCGGTAAGACCTTACCTTTCTGCCAGTTCCCACTTATCTTGGGGTCAAACTGGACAGATCGCTCACATATCGTCCTCACCTGGAAGCATTGCGCAAGAAGTTAAGTGCTCGCGTCTCACTGTTGAGGCGACTTGCCGGAACAAGTTGGGGTGCTAGCGCTAAGACATTACGCACAGCTGCCCTGTCTCTGGTCTACTCGACTGCCGAGTACTGCGCACCAGTCTGGTGCCGCAGCGTGCACATACGGCTTATCAACAGTGTAATAAATGACGCCTTGCGCATTGTCACTGGGTGCCTGCGTCCCACTCCATCGGTCTACCTTCCGGTTCTTTCAGGCATCCAGCCAGCTGAGCTTCGCCGCCAAGGAGCGACACTCTCCCTAGCCAACCGCAGCTCACTGGACCCTGACCACATTTTACATGGCCAGTTTCATGAGTCACAGGACGTATGTAGGGAGAGATTGAAATCTAGACGCTCATTTGTACCTGCTGCTCGGAAATTACTAAACAGTCTTTCTGAGATGGACGTCCGTGCAGCCGAGTGGACGAACACGAAATGGGACATGGAGTACTCTGCCAACGCATTGTCACTCCACGCTTTCATTCCCAAGGCTAGCTCCAGACCCTTGGGTATGGGTCTGCCCAGGGCAGCCTGGGTCAAGCTCAACCATCTGCGTTCTGGTGTTGGACGTTTCTGTTCGTCCATGTACAAATGGGGTCTCGCTCCTCTAGCGAATTGTGAGTGTGGTGCCAGTGAACAAACCGCAGATCACATCATCTCACAGTGTCCCATACATCGAGCACCCCGAGGTATGTTTGGTCTAATGGTTTTGGATGACGAAACAAGATGCTGGCTGAAGTCCCTTACAGTCAGCATCTGACCCAAGCAGTTTGGTGGCCAGGGTGGTAAAAGGATAAACCCTCGGCCTTGGTCCTTTCATCTGTCTTGGAAGAGATGCCCCGCCAAACGACGACGACGATCCAATTGGGATCTGAAACAATTTTTTCTGTCGCTTTTTCTGATGCCCCGACCTGACCAAGAAAATGTCATGACCAGTAGCTTACTCATCAGAGCGCGTAAATAATTACGGATTGTACGTATTTGGCAAAGAGTCGTCACTTATTGTTTGTGCCATCACAGAGTGACTCTGAAAATATAAATGCGACGATAGAAATTACGCAAAGGTACGAACAGCGGGTGCTAGGCACACAATGTGTCGGCCATTCTCAATTGGTGGCTCATTACAAATATCAATCACCGACGCTTGGTGTATTGGTTGAGAGCGTCCGCTTGGTAGCCGGGAGACTGGGGTTTTATTCCGAGTCGGGTTATACCAAAGACTATAAAAGTGGTATTCACAGCTTCCCGCCAGGCGCTCGGCACAAGCGGAAGTACGAAGGGATTAGTGCATATGTGTTGTTTGTCCTCTAACAGCGTTAAATTGTTGCTGATTGATATTCGTAATGGGCCGCCAATTGAGAATGGCCAACACAATGTTTGCTTTAAGCACCCGCTCTCCCATATCTTTACCTTTTTTACCTTTACAAATATCAATATGAATGATTCAACACTGTCAGAGGACATGCTGTACAAAACAAACAATATACAATGTAAAGCGGAAACGATGATTGAAAGTTAAGCGTTTACAACTTCTAAGCTTGACGTTCAGCATAAAAGATATAAGGACTCCACAGGGTCGGATCCAGAAAAATTTGAGGAAGGCTAAGCGTCGAAAATATTTTAAATATCTCTAGAACGCAGATCAACGAAATGAAAAACATAATCAAATTTTTGCAATAGGCTAATCTAGTCTTCAGTGACTGCCCAATGCTCATGATACAATAATTATTACTAAACGTACAACTACTCACTGGCAAATTTTCCAATACTGTGTTCAATTCTTCGATAGTATCCGCACAAGTAATATCGAATGAGTAGGGATTTTCCATTGGGATGCTTTCTGATCTATTCGCGTCACAAATCACTTGCAACTGGCGAGAAATTCCTGCCAGTTGCTCCTTGATTGTTTTTTATATCATTTTGGATCAACTTTTGCTGCAGTAATTAGATGTGGTGCAATAGGAAGGAATACCCATCAGAGTTGAATGAATATTGCCGACTTTCACAGTTTAAATGAAATGAAAAATTTACCAAAACAAGGATGCAATCATGTTAAATTGCATGTCCTTTCGCATACTGGTAGTGTTACACATTTAGACAACTTTTGTTACCGGTATATTCTACAATAAATTTTCATCAAATTTGTAGTACAATGCTGTAGGCCAATTGTTTCTTCAGTACAATGCTGACATAGCCACTATTAGAGTGCGAGGTGAGGTTTTAATATTGCATTAAATAACTTCGGCTATATGATTCGCTTAGGTTTTTATCACTTCCGACTATTGCTGGTTTTGGATGACAAACAATTGTTTTGTTTTTAATTAGTTTTCTAGTATGACTAAACAATCTTGCGGCCCGGCCAGCTTACTCAGCGGTAACTGACAAAATGGCTAAAGATAACAAATAGGTTTGTCAGCCCTCCTACAGCTAGATCTTGAGTTCATGAAAAGATTGAAAGTGTGGTGCAGTGACTCGATGAGCATTTGCTCCTCAACTGCTTCCCTACGTGCATTTTTTTTTTTTTGAGGTAAAATGAATTCTGTTCTGCAGATAAGTTGCACAGTTCAACGCTTTTTTGATTTTTGTCCAGCCTAGTTGATCTCGCCTTATAAAATATATATTGCCATGTTACCAAGATGAACTTTTCCTCGCTTACCGACACACTTTTCGCAAAGACTAGTTTTTGCTACTAGGCTATACCGTAGTCCACCACCAAGACCAGCAACAGAATTCGCTACCGCGGGAAAAGCAAACGCAGACCGCAAACGACCTTAGATCGAACTTTGAAAAAAGGCAACATTTGTTTGAAGGAAGGGAATTTCCCTCGAATGAAAAAAAGATTTAATTACTAGAATAAAAGATCTTGGTACGATAAGAAGCACAATCAAAATGGATAATAAAATGGGAAAGGCCCTGTTTAGCGTTTGTGGAGAATAACTGAAGTTCGAGATTGAAACTTTGTTTTGGCGTTATTTTGTACTGCGACAGCATTGGAGAATGGTTGGTGAGAGCGAAGCGAAAGTAGCTTACCAGTAGCAAAAATTATTTTGTAGGCATGGAAAATCCTTTTATGTACATACTAATCCTAACGACTGAATTCGTTTCCAGCAGATGCTGCTTCTTCAACCGTTAATACTGGCAAATTTGAAAATAAGAGCTTAGGCGTGAGAATTATTTAGAAAAAAAAAACATTTTAGTTCATTAAAACTACACACATTGTGTAAGCTATAATCAAACTACTTATCAAGTCTTGTCTCCACAAGAGAGACTATTTCCCGCGACTGATGATGTTTTTTCAAAAAGATTTATATGTTTGCTGATAAATACTTGACCCTAGAATTTGATAAAATGTTGTTCCATAGATCAAGTAGACTGCGGTGTCATGGGTGTCCGCTGAAATGTTTTCTGGGGGGAAGCAAACTTAACCTGTTTTCATCAACAATGACTGCATGTCAGTCCGTAATTATTAGCCTGCAGAGTGTTTGGTTAAAACTCAGGGGCAAGTTTGCTCTACCCAAGCGAACATCCATGATGTTTTTTGCTTATTTTACACAAACCTAACAGTCTGGGTTCATTAGCAGATTCGAAACTATAATAACAAAAATAACAAATATTTCTTTGGATCGTATTATTTACCTAGACAAAATACTTTTTCATGGGACATTTTTATGTAGTTTACTTGCTCGCTTGCGTAAATATGATGGCATTTTAATATACCTTGACAATGTTATCTCTTGTGGCGTCATTGATCTTGTCTCTTCAACGAAACCGTAATGCATACTCTGTATTGACCTTCGCATAAACGAAATTGGTGTAGGCTATCAGTTAGTTATTATGCTTCTTTTTTCTTGGATCAATATCATGCACTCCTAAGTCCTAAACGTCTTCCAGGTTTAAAATAGTCTGGCCTTAAATTTTTTATGGAGAGGAAGAGAGCCTAGTAGAGGGGGGCAAATGATCCCGGAGCTCATCAAGCGGCAATAACATTCTTTTAAAGTGACCTATCAAGCTATACACGTTGAGCGTACACTTTGTTGCGTCAGCTCGACGCAAAGTCATCGGACGTGTGTGCGCGCTGTGCGTCAGCTTTGTCGTTGCTTTGTGCACATGTGTTCGGTGGATTGCAGACGACGCTGCAACAGTGTAACGAGCTAAGAAAATACTTGCTTTTTTGCGCAGTCTACAAAGAAAAGCACGATGTAACGATCTTTCTTTAAACAAAGAGTTTTCTGTTACTGAATGTGTATTGCTGGATTAATTTACCAGTGAAGTGTTATAACTTTTATTAAATTTCGTTTTGACTAGGCAAATTTAACCATGCTGAAATTTCCGAGAGATTTGTTAAGCAACACTCTTTTTGTTCATCGTACATCCATATAATTCAATCGCGGAACAACGCCCGTACTACAAGTTACATCGTTAATCATTCTAGAATTTACAACCTAGTATCTTAAATAATACTGATAGACTATGATTAAAGCTACTCGAGTCGTTATGAATTTTTTTCAATCGGAAATCTTAGCTGTGCCTTTACCTAAATTGGCTTATAAACGCGTGTCGTATTGGCACGCCATATGGTGGCCTAAAGGTGCGATCACACTAACTGAGACGCTAAGACCAGGGATGCCAGATTGCTTTCAGCAAGAGGTTCCAGATTGAACCTCAAAAAGGTTCTAAATTGTTCCAAATATTAGAATTGCAATTTCGCATGTTAGGTGTTGCAAATACAAACTTGACGTTAATCTTTTATATCATAGCAGTCTAGTGCAGCTGACAAGTATACGGGTAGGTCTGTGTTTACTGTTTAGTAAACTCATTACCTGGGTATAAAGCAGGGGTTCTTAACCTTTTTTGTCTCGTTAACCCCTTGCCGAAAGAAAGAAGTATAATTTACCCCCAGTCAGTGGCGTAGCCAGCCCAAAACTTCTGGCTGGGCAAAATTTCATAGACTTGTTAATTGGCGCACCCAGGATTCATCAAAGGAAGATGCCCCAACCAGGGGTCTTGGAGCGAAGTCCCCAGCCGCCGGAGGCTAAGGGGGTCTGGGGCACCCCTAGCCGCCGCGAATTTTTAGGGCTTTTTACAATAAAAATACTCATTTTACCTCATTTTCTTGTCGAAAAAGGACACATGGGTACTCCCGAGTAATCTTAATTCGCCCCTGCTTCCGTTGTTACTACATTTACGTTACAGCATTAGTATCTTTGTTTGTAGGGTAGTGGCAACTGAAAATATTTCGGGGGGCAATTGCCCTTTCTGCCCCCTCCCCCCTGATTACGCCCCTGCCCCCAGTGTACCACTACAGCCTTTTCAATACTGAAAATTAAAGTTTCTTTGGTCTTTAGTTTAAAAAATTTACCCCCTCAGTAAATAAAATTTATCCCCAGGGAGTAAATTCACCCTCTGTTACGAACCCCTAGTATAGGGCAACTAAACATTCAGCTTTAATCTAAGCAACCTGTCGAGTTGGCCTGTTTCAGTAAGTTGACTACCTGGGTATCGCAACACTACAGCTCATTGACTACCTGGGTATCGCAACACTATAAAACAGCTCAGATGGCCGAGTGGTATGGAGCGTCTGTCTCTTGAGCTGTAGCTCGGGTTTGATTCCGAGTCGAGTCAAATCAATGACTTTAAAATTGGTATTCACAGCTTCCCTGCTTGACGTTTAGCATTAAAGGGACAGTGTGGAGAGCAAGCCAGCAAGTTTACTTGTTGTGCCGATGGGAAAGGCACTTAGCGGGATTTTCCCATCTCGGTGTGGCAGAAAGATGCAGGATGGCTGGCAACTCCTAAGCGAGCTCGTATAGCGCATTGATCGTTTCTCATGATAGGAGGATAAATACCGGTATGCAACTAACTAACTATAGTCACTACAGTTCTGACGTCTGAGTTACCGGTATTATAGTCCGTACAGTTCCACTAGGCTATGTGACTTATTTTAGTCTCTACCGTATCAAGGCTTTCTAAAAATTCGAAACAGTTTCTAAACTAAGAATAACCAACATCGTAAAAAACAGCCCACGACTTAGCGTACAAAACCTTAGCCTTAGCGTTTAGCCTTAGCGTACAAAACAAAATAAACGTGTTTTTTCTTTTTTTTTACACAAAATAAGTTTGAAACATCTTTTCCTTTTTGAAGGCGCGCGCCCTCTGCTGATCAAAATTCCTCTGTCGCGGCCGCGCACTTTTCACAGTTTCATCAGAAGAGAGAGCGCTCTTTTTTTCTCTTTGGAAAACATTTTATGCTTAAATGCCGGTTTTTTGACCAAAATAGTGTGATCAGCCAAAAAAAAGTTTTTTTCCGGAAGTTGGAAAAAAAAGATTTTATCCTGCGCATGCCAGAAACTGCAGTTTTCGCATGTGCTCTGTCCAAAATTCTGGAACGTTCCAAAAGCATTACTTTGGTTCTAAATATAGTGCCAGGTTGCAAATCGAAAATTTTGGTTCTAAGCGCTTCGTTTTAGTTCTAGATCTAGAACAAATAGTTCCAATCTGACAACACTGGCTTTTGAAACATTGTGCAGGTTTATGTTATTGTGACATGATATCGGCACAGATGTGATGTCACAATAACATTAAACTGCACAATGTCTCAATGATCTCAGCGTCTCAGTTACTGTGATCGCACCTTAAAGGCCTGATCACACTAACTGAGACGTTGAGACCTTTGAGACATTGTGCAGGTTTATCTTACTGTGACATCACATTCCCACTAAGTCATATCACAATAAAATAAACCTGCACAATGTCTCAAAGGTCTCAACGTCTCAGTTAGTGTGATCGCACCTTAATGGCAAAACGTCAAAAAGTTCAAAAAAACTTCAGCTGAAATTACACTTGTTCTTGCTAGGGGCCTACGACTAGCTCTCGGAGCCGAATAAGAAAGCTTAACCGAGCAATCTTTCACGAAGCTAGCCAATACGCTACATCTACAAGTTTTAACTCACTGACACAAAACATTCTGCTATGGTCAAATTTTATTCTAGAAAATAGGCCTACGTGGCAACTTTTGCAAAACTTTTACTGTGCCCATATTTTTCAAACTCGGAAACCATGCAACAGCCCAGCGATTGCAAAGTTTTGAATTTTGTTAAAGAAAACACCTGGCAATTACAAGCCATGCTGTACCAAGTCGTTTTGACACAGCGCCATGTGAATGCCCGGCGATTGCCAAGTTTCGAATTTTGTGAAAGAAAACACCTGGCAATTGCTTGACAAGCCATGCTGTACCAAGTCTTTTTTACACAGCGCCATGTGAATGCCCAGCGATTGCCAAGTTTCAAATTTTGTGAAAGAAAACACTTGGCAATTGCTTGGCAAGCCATGCTGTGCCAAGTCTTAAAACACATGGCCATGTAAATGCCCGGTGTTACGTTGTCAATTCAGATTTGTGTTGTTACTTTACTGTGTTGTAGCGAATCGAACTCTAGTTCACCTATTTATGTTAAACGCGATCGTTTTGTTGTTCTGCGGCAGTTGGTGTAGTGATCAGCGCCACAGGGTTTTCATAAGTTTCGTAATTGCGAAAAGAAAACTAGATCTATTCGGCCAATGCAATCATTCTAGTACAAGAGCTGAGATGTGTAAACGTCAAATTTGCGTGCTGGTTCAGATGTGTAAACATCAATTTATAAGCCGGTTATTCCAGTTATCTACAGTTGAACCTGTTGTTAAATTTGATTTAAAACCGGCATTGGCCAAGCAATGAGATTCAGTATATTTTCTATTGGAAGAAGAAGTTGGTGCAAACCAGAAGTTATTACATTCGTGCAATATATTTACTTTATTCAAGCCAGTCCGCGTTTTACGAGTGTTAGTCTCGCGTTTTGACAGGTGGCGCGATTGAGACGTAACACCCGGCAATTGCCATGCAATTTTTTTGACGAGGTGGCGTAAAACTAGGCCTTTTTGGGGGATAAATGCCCAGGGTCTTTTTCTAGGTGTTCGTAATGCTTTCAAGCCAAGGTAGGTTATAGACCTAGTTAAAGTTCTTCTGCGGTAATTTGGACCCAATGTATGGGCCTACGTTAATAACTTTGCCATTAAATACATAAAAATTGGGAATATTTGTGAAGATTTGGTATTTTCTTTGCTTTTCAGTTTCTTTGGAACTCACTTTTCGGACTATTGTTTGGACCAAGCAAATAGTTCTAGTCTAAATGATAGTTTTGGGGAAGACCTTTTACATCATAATTCATGCGTGATAGTAATTCTTTTCTTGAGTTTTGACATTTTCGTTTGTTTTGTTAGTAACTACAGTACTTAGTTTTTTAACGTGGTCAGTTGAGTTAAGGTTTGCAGAGCTATTTTGTTTCACTTTTTACGAAACTCGGACGATAAAAGGTGTCAATCGAAGTAATTGAATTGATTACATCATTTTGTAGCAGACAAAGGAGGGCAGGTACATTTTTTAAAGTACCGGCGGTACCGGTACTTGGCACTTGAAAATCAGAAGTACGCGGTACTTTTGTCGGTACTTTTCAAAAAGGAAGTAACCTACTGTTGATTTTTTTGATATTTTGTTGATTTTTAGTTAAAACTGTAGGCTACAGTTTCATAATAATAATTAGTACTTGATTCGGTACAATTCACGAATTACAAACTACCGGTATGTAGTAACCATTAAAAAACGGGACAAAATAAGCTATAGTTCATGGCAAACTGGCAAGTGACACGAAAATCAGAAGAAATGTAACCATTTCCCTCGCCCATAGGAATGGGCTGCAACGCATAAAGCGAAAACTGGACGAGGACAACATGGAAACTCATCGCGAGACTGGCGACCCTGGGTGCAGAGCAGTGATTCTCAAACATTTTTGTTGGAGACTTTCATCACCCCCTTATCAGGAAATAAGTTTTAAGATGGGGGTGCGCCGTACGTAGACATTTTCTAAGATGGGGTTGCATAAGTGCGAAGACACGTTTTGCTTTGTGACTTTGATTAGTATCTTATGAATTAAGACAAAGCAAGCGATTAAGTTTGCTGGAGCAAAAATGCATATGCGCGTTAAGATCATAGGTGGCGGAGTTGGGGTTGGGGGGGGCTTAATTTAGGCGATTTTTTTTTATACAATAATAAGCGTACATGTACATGAATGATGAATGTATTTGAAACTTGACAAAGTGGCCGCATGCGGACGTGTAAACTCTTTTTTTTGCTCGTCACCGGTTTGCAGTGGCAAAATTAAGAAAAAAATCTGGTCATTGCTTTTGTCCCCCTCCCCACCACATACACACACTTTAGAAATGCTTCCAGCCATCGCTGGTTAGGAGTTAAGAATAAATCTCATAACGGAACTGACACATGGCGAATAACCGACAAAGGAAGATGGGAAGAGCTGCTGCTATAGACGGTTATAATCAGCAACGATTAATTTGAAACATTATAAACACTCGTTGAGTTGACGCGAGTAAATGTAATACCAGGGATTACTAAACAGGAATTGCTGACTGGCTTTTCGTCACGCATGAGCAACGCTCAAAACTTCTGCGAGTTGTACCTAGTTGAGCTTGAGAAAAGCCTTAGTTTGCAAGAAAAGTGGGTGGTTCTGTGGATGTAGGATGGCCCAATTGAGTGTGTATGTGCAAAAAGTAGGTCTTCTTGCCCCTAAGCAAGGGTTTTGAGAATGCAAAGACAGTTTTATGATGTACATTGATTAAGTTGGCTAGATAAGCTAAGATCGGCCCAGGCCTAATCGGTTTGTCAGTGAATTTCAGTTACCAAGTAGAAACATGCTTTCATATGCTCATGCAGCTATTATGTGCTGATTGCAAGAAAAAAAATGCTTCTATAAGCATATCCTGCAATGCGGTAGTGAACTAGTGGAAGGTTCTTCAACCACAAAAGAGCAGTGCAGGACTGCAGTCTAATCTCCCTTAACTTTTCGATTGCTGTGTAAATTCAAATGCGCACACCTAAACATGCACCATTTGAGTTAACATTAAAACGACCTGAGTTAACAATCTACCGGTATCACTAATCGAAGTTGTTAATCCAGGACAAGTTGTATGCACAAAGAGTAAAGTAATTATCATCAGTATCGTAGCAAATTGAAAATTCATTCTGTTGGTTGAAAACTGTATACCTGTACTGTAAAATGAGAATCTTTCAATTCTCATAATGTGCTTAGTCATGTTTAATGGAGAAGTCGGGTGTGATTTTTTACTGCCTTATACATTGGAACAAGCTAATTACACTATTTACTGGTACTGTTAACTTAAAAACCCTTTTCAATTTTTTACATTGTATACTGAGCAGAGATGGGCAGTATCAAGATATGATACATGTATCGGCAATAAGTATCGCGCAATACTTTTGTATCGATATCGAATTAGTGTTTCACCACAGTATCACATATCGGTATCAATTAAGCGTGTTTTTGTGCATCACCGATACAAGTATCTCAATACTGTTTTTGAGCACAAGCAATCTTACCAGGTGTTGACTGCATGCTCATTAACGGTTTCTCAAAAATGTGAAAACAAATTCAAGCTCCAAATTAATGTTTCGACTATAACAAAAGTCTCGTCAGCCTTGCTACGCACAGCCAATCCAGGCTAAACTCATTCCAGACTGTAAAGACTCTTTTTTCGCATCGCTTTTCCTGTACATCTCGACTTCATCTCTTTTCTAGGTTGTGTCCTATTTTTAGCAGATGACTGGCCCCAAACAACGATACCCAATGAAAGAACCTATAACTACTAACCCCAAACTAAATTACCGGTAGCCTAACTAGCCCACATCACTAGAAGCCCCCATGGCAACCCACTCATTTGCAGCTGCAGACGCGTTTCGACCTTATTATGGTCTCATCAGTGCAGCATAGCAACCTCCCACCTTCCTGAAAAAAAAAATTTTAACCTTCAAAACAACTGCACACCCCGAATCTAAACCTCTACTCGTTCTGCTCAAGGTAGAACATTTGAAATAAAACCTTCAAGGAATTAATACAAGCTGGATTATGATGTCACAGATTCCCTGTAAACAATCGACTAGAATAGAAATGACCGGTTGGTTTAAACATTATTTTCCCGGTAATCTGAGAAGGAATTTTTTGTTTACGATTTGTAACTATACCAGTTGACCAGTTGCCAAAGCCTTCAAAAAACCTCTCTGCCCAACCCGTTCGCCCGTGGAAAAGCGGGGACAAGGCAGGCACTGTGTTTCCGCATGCAGCCCAGAAAACACAGTGAACGTCAGCGTTTATCGGTGGCTTAAACATCAATATCCCGGTACGTTTATCGAACTGCATGATCAGTGAAGTTACGCATCAGTTCAGTAAAGTTACGCGTGGTGAATACGAGTCCTTCAAGTGTAGGTCTAGCAAGCAGTCTTTTCGGTTCACTTTTGAAATTGGTTTCGGTATCTCTGTATTACACAATGGCATACACATAAACTTCTAAATTCACAAGGAAAACCGGCCGATTAGCTCAGTTGTAACGACATCGCTATCGGTGCGGGAGGTTTGAAGTTTTTTTCCTAGGCCGGTCAAATCGGACACAATGTCGCCAGCGACTAGCCCATGCTGCGATATTTCTTCGAAGTTTGAAGCTGCCTTGTCCAGGTGTTAAGCCACAGAAATGGGCCCCGCCACTCGTTACACGCTCCGGCGTATTACCGCGAGTATAATGAAGATTCCATTTTTTTTTAATCTAAGAGGAACATTTAAATACAAACAGGCACATACAGTATATTCTATTAAAGGGTTGATGAAACGAATCTACTGTAATAGGTTGAATTTCCGAAAATGTCAGTGAATATGAAATGAAGATGATTAAGCAGCATGTTTACAAAACTATTTTGACGAAACTGGCGTAGTTTCAACGTTCAAAAACTCGCGAGCCACATCTCAACGCTACGAACACTATACATGCTCAGCGATATGAAATGACTTAAAGACTATCACAATATCATATCCTCAAATTTTGCAAAACCCCAGCTAAGATGTGGTTCGGTCGTAATTCCTAATTCACCTTCCAATCAAGCAGAAATGGAAGAAAAACATCTCTCAATCACTCTAACCTTTCATCATCTCCGCTTCGAATTGGATTGGCGATACCGCAGTTCACGATGCTGAACCATCTACAATAAAGGGTAACCATTTATTAACTTCGCCTTGAATGCATTACATTTTAATAGTCGGTCTACGTATCAGTTGCATTTAAAGAGCAGAGGTAAAATCATAACTGAATTGATTAGATTTCAATTTACCGCACATATTTTCCAAGTTATTTTGGCCAAGAAACAGAAAACAAACTTTATGGTTTTCGATGCAAGTTGCCGCGTGACATCTGACGTCAAAATTCAGTAAATCTAATCCCACTATAGAAAGCGTATTAAGAGTTAAGTCGAAAGTGACCGGTATAGCAAACATTTCTAATGCACATGCAATACTTATTTTTATCTACTGCAATGTTAAATATTTCAACAGATATATGCAATGCTAAAATTGAATGTTTCAAACTGATACTGCATTATTTTAGGCTAAACGTACTGTATTAATCAGCAACCTAAATTTTCACTTTCTTTTTAACTACACGTCAGCACACTAGTTACTGTGTATTTCTCAAGCTTCCAATATCTGCTCTTCTGTTGATCAGTTTCATATTTTTGCTGTATATACAGTAGAATTTGCCTATATCAGCACCTCAGGGGGATTGCAAAAAAGTGCCGATATACGCGAACTGCCGATGTAGACAAATCACCATAAATCATTTCGAAAGTGCCCTTTAATTCAATATAGTGTGGCGTTGTTTAGTCAGCTTTACCGCATAATATCATATAACATGAAATCAGCGCAAAGTACAGCACAAACGAAAGCATATGTGTTCATTGCACTGTACTGTATTACTTCCTAGCGAAAAAGTCATTATTTATCTTTAGTTGTTTGGATTCATCTACTACGTATTGCTGGATTTTTGTTAGATGACGTAGCGTTTCTTTGTCCTTTGTTACCATGGACAAAAACAAATGCTTTGTTGTAACTTGCGTCGCAGCGGAATTAACTCGTAGAAGAGATTACAGTCTGGAACCATGAAGCAAATGCCGATGCAGACGAACAAAACACTTCTGCGGAATAAAAAAGAGTGCCGGTGTAGGCGAAATACCGATACAGATGATGCCGATAAAGACGAATTTAAACGTACGTGAAACATAGGAATTCTACCGGGACCAAAAAAATTGTGCCGATATAGACGAACTGCCGATATAGGCGAATTCTACTGTATAACATCGAATAAACGTCAGTTCAGTTTAATTTCTGCAAGTACATTGAATTCACTCCACTCAATTACGCCTAGTCTCCACATAAACCAAATTTGGCACTCACGACCCACTTATCAAAAAGTAAGATAAATTCTGCTGTGCCTTTGGTTTTTGCATCTGCTTCAAGACATTTTCCAACATTCCAACTGAGAACATCTTTAGCTAATCCTACCTTCATCTGTAAAACCTCGTTGTCGTGATCTACATTGCTTTCACAGAAATTACTATGGATGTAATATTACCTTCGATAACGGATCAAGTTTCACATGGACCCTAGTTAATTTAGTTTTTCGTAACATCATCATCTGCTATTCACGTTGGTACAAATCAAACACATGGTCCCAGAAAACGTCTTTTCCATTTATGGTGAAATATTTCGAACCATCAGCCTTCGATGAGTACAAACCATTTCGAACCGTCTGAAACCAAGAAAAATGTGAGAAAACTGAAAAATCATGCAAACCTACGGAAATAGTAACCTTCAGCAAATGCGATGGATCAAAACAAAGGTAAATCCAGCGAGCAGCAAGTGGGTTAGGAGCAACCAAGGAATTCGCAAAAATCAATTTTACACGACTGCGACACAAGCTTGAAAAACTGTCGATTCGTAAACAACCCATCGGCTATCGTATCAGCCCATCGGCTATCGTAGACAACCCATGGGCTATCGGCTATTCATAGACAACCCATCGGCTATCGGATTCGTAGATAATTTGCAAACGCACTTAATGGAATTCCTCCATCTGGATGTAATGGACATAAAGCAAACTGTGTTAGCTTGACTAGAAAACCATTATGTAATCTCTCTGCAGTTGTCTAGCCGTTACACTTTGACAATGCAAAAACTAGAACTATGAGACTAAGCATTTCAAGCTCAGAGGTAGTACATACAGGTAATCAAAGTGTTTTGACAGGTACCTGATGGGAGAAACCATGCTATCATCATCTTGAAGTTCAGCCACAAAATTACTTTTTCTTTTGAAGAATACATAATTATCTGCACACAAAACACCATGTCACTAATGGTCCAAAAAGTATTTCGAAACTGTTTAGCAAAAAGAAACTCCCAAGCGAGCTCGTTATAGCGCCTCTGTCGCTTTCTCGTAAAGAAGAATAAATGTATGAATAAATAAATGAATTTTTACTCAGCCGCGGAAAACAGCTTTAAAGTTTTATCATACTGATATTCCAACAAAAAAACACAACCAGGGTATCCAATTATGAAGAAACAATGGTTAATAGTTTACACTGTAAACTAATTGTAGCGTTACTTCACACTAAAAGTACTTTAGCAAAAGCAAAAGTACCTAAAAAAAGATAGGCATACTCAAAAAAGTACTCATTACCAAAAAAAAAATATACTCAGGTAAAGCTATTTTGTTTACACCACTGCATGTCACACTAATAATAATAATAATGCTAATAATCAATTGATAAAAATGGATGAAATTAATGTCTACCTTTTAAATCTTTTCCCAGGTTATTTGAAGCTTTTACTAGATCTTCGATACTTTTATGCTTTGAATTTGAGGGTAATGGCAAACGAACAAACGGAGATTTCCGACTGCATTCAGCATACCGAGATGATTGCTTAGGCAGATGCAAACAAGGTTTTGCTCCCAACCTCAACTTTTTTCTCTTCCCTTGATGTTTTGCTCCCAACCGTTTTGCTCATATATAATATCCGTCTCCAAGAAATGTCTGTCACATATCCCAGCTCTAAATACATGCTTAAACTTAGTGTTAAGCAATAGGCTAAATCATTTAATCACTAAAATGTATTTAACTACCTACTTCATTTTTGTACTTCATGTGGTTTAGCATGTGATACAACACATGCATAAATTACATAGGAAAACAGAAGAGTTTTAACTAGGCTAATATATTACACTGTGATGCAAAACTACATCACAACTAACAAATCAAGTACCGGCACTGTATAAGTCAACGTTTGCCGAACATTGAAGTTTCAAAAGAAAAAAAACAGCATGAACTATAAATAGCAACCAATACCAGCTCTATTTATTAAATGCATGTTAAGGTGAACACTGGTACCAGCCCAGCTCTACATATTACAATCATTTTTCTATCTACACAAAATAGTTTCTGATGACTGAACAATCAGCTAAACTTGTAAATGCAATGAAAATAATCCTATTGTCAGAGAATAAAATCTGTCTTTTCAGGATTTCACGAGCTAGGTAATAGCAGGCAGTTATGACTTTACTTCTGTGGCGATTGATTAGAATTGACTTGCAATGTAACAAATTCCTGTATCTATGAAAAAAAAAAACCCTAACCCTATCTAAGAAAAAAAAGTTTCTATAAAAAATACAGAGAATAATTCAAGTATCATAACAAAGCTTTTGAATAGAAAAGCATCAATTGACGCGCTTTGTAATTCTAGTGTAAATAAGTGAACAGCAGTATATCACCTCTGTATTTCCTTACATATTACTGCAAACATTCTGAGTTAACAACAGTAGGTAAGCCTCTATGTTATAGTTATATATAGTTACTTACGTTTCTTTGTGGAGCATTGCTTTAATGTTGTCCCCATTAGCAGAATCTCGCATTGCCAACATAAAGTTTGTCAGAAATTCTCTGTGCTTCCTTTCATTTTCAGATCGAACCAAATCTGGTCGCAAAATTGTAAAAAATGCTCAACTGAGGAGTTTTTTTTTGTGTATCAGCTTGCTGAACAGCCAGGTGCAGAGCAATGAGTAGGAGCCATCAAAACCTTTTTTTAATAACTGATTAGCAATTCAAAATCATAAACAGCATACATACAGGTCTATCTAAATTTTTACGAGAACAACACATAAAATCCATGTACATACTTTAGATATGAAGAAAACTTGTAGGCCTATACCATACAAAATATTGGGTCTGCTTTGAATGAACCCCGGACAAACTCTCAGCTCTTGTCATCCTGCATGTGGCCTGCGAGCTGTAAGTCTGCCCACCCGCTATATGGTAATATTATTGTTTTAACACTACTTACTATACCAGTATACTATACCGGTACCCATACCTGTCAGCTAGTACCGTATCAGTAGGCTAGTTATCTGGACGACAACTTACCGGTAATGTAGGCCTACTCAGCTACTCTCTGCCTCTCTCATTAAATTCATTCTAGTCACAATAAAAATATATCCTGGAGGCTTAGCTTTAGTAGAGGTAACTTACCAGTTAGCAGTACATAAATAATGAACATATGTCTGCTTACTGACTGACTAATATTGACACTTAATCAGCTTCTGCAAGTAGGCCAATTACTTGAAGCCTAGCATTCATTTTCCACAAAAAATCAAGTCATATGCATATAGACTTTTTGTTGATAATCTGCTAAGTACTTAAAGTTGATCTTCAATAATGAAAATCATGATCTTGGCACCATCAACCTTCAACGCGGTGTCACAAAGTACAAAATTCTTGCATTAACCTACATAACCAGCATACAACCTAGCTCACATTCTGGATTTCATTGAGCTTCACTGAAGCGTGACCGCATTATAAATAAATACCAGTCAGCAATCCCTGTTTAGTAATCCCTGGTAAAACTATTATCGAAAACGTAGAATGCTATTAACGCAGGCTTCAGGTCAGTAAGGTTTAGGATGTGGGCCTTTAAAAAAAATTGATTTCCGCTTGATAATAATAAGGTCTACAACAGTGGTTCTCATACTGGGGGACTTCGGTTCCCTTGGGGTCCGCGAAGCAGTTTCAGGGGGACCGCAAAGAGGTTTCGAATTTCTGATAAATCACCCCATTGAATTGTCCTTGATTGGACATCTGCGGATGTGATGACCTTTTTTTTGCTCTTCACTTGATTTTGCGTAGAAACTTATGCTTAAAGATAAAGGACCGTGAGTGATAGAACAATATCTTTGGGGACCGCAAAGTCGAGATTTTAAAAAGTTTGAGAACCACTGGTCTGCATCGATCAAATACCAGCGGATATACAAGAAAAACTACACAATTATTTTATATTTTTGCATCTTTTTAAGGAGATTTACTCAAGAAACTAGCTGTATTGCTTGGGAGTTGTAAGTTGTAGAAATGTTTAGAAAAAGCATATTTAGGAGTCGAAAAAATGAATTTTGAAATCTGCGAAAACGACGTTTTAAAACTACTTTAAATTTTTTGTCGTCCTTGTTCTCATAGTTAAGCTTAGGTTTTACGTTGCATTGAAATACGTAAAAAATCAAACAATCAAGTTAGTAAATCTACTAAGAAAAAAACAAGTTAACATCCCGAAATCGTATCGAACAAAAAGAAAAATATTTCGGAGAGCGCATCCATTTCACTAGGGCTACGCACTGCGCAACTCAGTTTATCATTTATTAAGCCCAGGCCCGCAGCCAGAAGAAAATGCTAAGGGGGGCAAATTTTTTCACAAGGGGGCCGAAACATTTTTAGGTAAAATTGGTTTAAAAAATTACATCCACTCTTTTCCAAAAGTTTGCACTTCCATCACTCTTTCTTAAACCAGCTTCGAAAGGGAAGAGTAGCAAATTACTTTACTATCTAGCAGAATGATTTGACAGCCTGCGTATAGCTTTGTTGAAGGCTATTGCGCTGTAAGTTCACATGTAGGCTAATTCGAAAAAGTGACGAGCAAAACTGTAGTGCAGAAGCTTCAGATAGTACATCATCGGCTTACGGGTTTAGCGGTTTCTAGAGCCGAACAGATGTAGCGGATTCTTACTTTGTAAAGCAAAACATGCACCGGCACCCTAGTTGACCAAGCAAATCGCGAAAGGAACAATTGTATTTATCCTTCGGATAGGCATGTAGTTTTGGCGTGGAAGAAACGTGTTCTAGCAGGTCATGTGGTAAGCGATCCCGATACTTTCGCGAAGAAAAAATTGATGTCGTTGAGGTCGAGCTGCTGTTCGGTGTGCTTCGCCATGACAAAGAAAGCACGAAGAAAGAAAGCATGACAAAGAAAGCGTTAGATGAAGATCTTGCAGAGGAAGGAATTCTGATGATAAACTTGTCCATTTGGCTGTCCAATCCAGCAATAATCCTGAAAAACAAACCTCGCCCAGCAAGGTCATGGCTAGGGACGAAATTTTTGCAATGCCGGATTATGCCATCACAGATAAAAACCGAAGGAACACTTTTTTCTGGTTCAGAACGGACGCTAATAAAACATACCACACCATTCAGCAGAAATTTAATTCAACTTTGACGCGTTCCTGCGAAATTTCCGGGAAGTCAAAGTCCGCTCACTTTGCTGTTGCTTATCGAGAAAGTAGGGTTTTCTGCAGTCAGCAAAGTGAAGCTTTCAGAACAAAATTTGTCAACTTATAATTCTAAAATGTCAACAACGTCTCTTAATAAAAAATTGGAAGAAGCATGTAACAAGTTATCGGAAAAGTTTGACAAGTTGAACAGCTCTGAAACGAAAAAGTAAGTAAGTTAGATAAAAAGTTAGATGGCGTCACCTGCAGATTATATGTGTTGGAAAATCTCTTTCAAGAATAATGGGACGAGATTAAGTCAAATCAACTTTCAAAAGCCGATAAAACAAGATTGAAAAGCTGCAAGCAAGAATCTCAAAGCTAGAAGGCGCCAAGAAAGAACAAGACAAAGTCTTAACAATGTGTGAGTTGTGTAAAAAACATTTTAATGTTCTGATACACGGCATTCCAAACAAGGAGTAAGTGCGTGGGAGACCCTCCTGCAGACCCTTGGCCTCTTGGGCCTTGTTGCACTGGCAAAAATGTGGCTACTTAACGATTTTCGTGATACCCATCTTGGAACTACGTGAAAATTGGCAGGATGGCAGATTTTGAAACGCTGAATCCGAATTTTTTGTTCTTCGCTTTCCTAACATGGCACATCGAGGCGTTATGACGTCATCAAGACAGAAACATCGAAAATATTTTGCAGAAACACAGCGCACGTTGTAGTTTCTGCTATGGTTTATGCTAATGCTTCAAGCCGCTCTTAAAATGATCTCCATATAACAGGACATCGCTCTCTCAAATATTGACGTCATCGGTTGATGACGTCATAACCCACAAATAAAAGTTTTTGAAATCTTGAAAAAAATACTTGAAGTGTGTTTCGTTTTTTATTACTTCACTGATAGGCAGCATAGAAAGCTGAAATTTTGGATGTAGACAATAAATACTACAAATTTTTGTTGAGTTTGAAATAACGCAAGGGTAGGTATTTGGTGGTACAAACGAACAGCTCCTTTTTACGTAGTCCTGTAGAAAGCAGTATTTTGCCAGTATAATAGCCCATAAGTTTTGATACAGTTGATTTAAATGCTTACCAAAAGTTTCAAACTCATAATATACTCGAAGATCGTCTTTCTGGAAAATATTGACGTCATCGGTTGGTGACGTCATAACCCACAAGTAAAAAGTTTTTGAAATGTTGAATTTTCACTGGGGTGTGTTTTGTTTTTTTATTGTTTCATTGATAGCCAACATGGAAAGCTGAAATTTCATACGTAGAGTCTAGGTACTGTACTAGTATCTACGAATTTGCAATTTTTTGTTGAGTTTGAAATAACACAAGTGTGGATATTTGGTGGTACAAACGAATGATTCTTGTATGCATAGTCATTTGTAAAGCTCTATTTTCTCAATATAATCGCTCATAACACAAGGTTCGATTTAATAAGTGTAAAAGCTTTCGATGATGTTACACTAATAGGATGCTGAAAAATGATTTTCTTTCAAATATTGGCGTCATCGATTGATGACGTCAAAACTCACGAATAAATTTTGTAAAAAAATGCTATTTGTTGTAAATTTGGTAATATTAGTTTTTATGAGCACTTAAATTTGGTATTTAGACTCTAACTAGGGTTTCCCTTTTTCGCGGATTTTTGACTTCTCGGGAAACGGGAAATTTTCAAGAAATTTTCCGGGAATTTTTCTCGAGCTTGATTATTTTGCCATTTTTTCTGATTATCAGCGTTTCAGATCTAATTTTTAGCATTTTGTTATGTTGTTTTGACAAACTTAGTTTGAGTTTTTTAATTTTTTCCACAAATTGAGGAAAAATTGTGATTCCCAGGAGTGGCCTTTGGGGCAGGCGAAACAGGCGACCGCCTCGAGTACGCAAATTTAGGGGCCCGCACATTAGCAAAACACGCGCAATATCAGTTATAATTATATAGAACTTACATCAACGAAAAAAATTACACAGATTGCCGTTGTATCTTGTAAGTTACGACTAGTCGTAAATACAAAAAAGCTATGAAAAGTTTCGACTAGTTGTAAATATAGCCACAGCAATCCGCAAAATGAAAACCAACCAATCAGGTAGCCATAGCAATAAAGTTGGATACCGAATGCAAAATTTACTACTAGTCACCGAAACCTTTTTTCTGAAATTATTAGTCCCGAAATTAAACAATCGATACCTATATTACGCTGCAGCAGGTAGCTTGAATATTCCTTCACACACTTGGAAAAAGCCTGCACTTGAATATGATACATAAAGTGTGGTACAGACGTCGATATTTCTCAACAAAAAAGTTTTTAATTTTTAGCTGACTTTGGTAACTATTTTTGGTTATTTAATCAACTGTTTTCGGTGACTCTCTGACATGAAACATGGCATGCCATGCAAAGAAAATGCCATTGAGCTGCTGCTGCAATAGCATACCAGGCTAGACTAGTACTGAGGATCTGGCTTGTGAGGTGAATAATGCAGTCATGTTGTAAAGCACATGTTGTAATGCGAGTCGAGTACAACACACTCCGTCAATGAAAGTGTATATTGTTTAACCTAAACAATGCTCCTGTGCAATAGAATTTGTTTTTTTTTTCAGCACTGCTGAAAGGGGTCCGCATATTGTTTCTTGCCTGGGGCCCGCAAAACCTTAACCCATTCACCACGAAAAGTTTTTTTTTTTAAAGAAATTGATGTACTGTATTTACCCCAAGTCCTTTGCAGAATTGTCAAATAAACACAAAAAAAGTGATTTTTATTTTTCATGAAGGTTTAGTCAACAATTGGAGCCCAAAATATTTTGTATTTATCGTTGGGATCATATGTCCCAATGACATTCAACACACAATTTGACATTCAAAAAATAACGAATACAATGATTTTGAAAAAGCATCATCATCACTGCTACTCTCACATACCAAAATCCTACTCACACTGTCGTCTAGTTTTTTAGCCATCTAAAAAGTATAAAAAGTTTTTACTCATTTTGCACTTCATAAAATACCAATGGGACTTACTGTTCCATCATAAAATACCAATGGGACAATATGTCCCAATTATTTCTAATGTAAATGATATGTGAAAACCATACGGCTGCAAGCATTGATAGTTAATTACAATTGAAATATACTTCCTTTGAATGCTTTACAAGAAAAAATTTCTCTGCCAACTCCTAACTGCAATTCACCAGTTGTAAAACTGCAAAGTGACTACGGAGTTGGCTAGACTAAACGCGTCAAAACTCAGAGAATAGCGCAATCACGTGACGTTTCATCGCGTGACAAGAAGCACAGTGCGTAGCTATACCATTGGGATACAACGCTGTTGAATTTATACATGCATTTATACCAATGGTAGTTTCAAAAAATTTTTGGGACATATTGTCCCGCTGGTAGTAAAAGGGTTAAGGCCACCACTGGTGATCCCCTAGCATTTCGTTTTAATTTTGCAAATTTGGAAAAATAATTTTTATTAAGCAAAAAGAAAATTTTGCTCTAACGCATTTTTATGTCGGAGTGATGGATATTAGTGCCCCTGAAATCCTTGCTAATGTAAGAAAAAGGTTTCCCGGGATTCCGACTTAATTTTCCCGGAAAACGTAGAATTTTAAAACCCCAAATTTCCCGGGAGGAAACGTTAACTCCAACAATGGTTATCGAGACATTTACAAACCTTCAGAGTGTGGTTGAGTTTTACTTCCCTTTTATCTGTATCTCTAAATTTTTGTGAATTGGTATTATAATCTGTTTGCTGATAAAAATATGTGACGTGAAAGTTTTTAATTGAAATAATGAAATAACGTAATCAACAATACTGTAGTATAACAGCATAAATTACCGCAGTAAAGTCATATCGCAATGGCCACTTTCACATAGTAAATTTGGCATTCGTGTTTAAACGACGTCGTCTTTATCATCGTCATCCCTGCAATCATTGTCGAGTTCGTATTCTGCAAGTGTTTGTGTTACGTTTTGACAATTGGTTCACGAGCATAGGCCTAACTCTGTGCATGATATGTCATTGGAACGGCAAGAACATTGGTTCTTCTCTTTTTAAGAGCTTAGTTAGCTTGTGTCTTAGTTGTTTTTCTTTAGTTCTGTGCTTTGCTTGTGTTTGTATACGGCGCCTGGCTCATTGTTTGACGGGGAACTATTGAATGCCCCGCTCACGAGTCAAGCAGCCGACCTTTCCGACAATACTAATGATATGAGTGATCATTTATTTAATGCGATGACTAGTGACGTTAAGGAATGCGACTAAATTGATACAAGGTTAGCAACCAAATTTTTTCGACTGAAAATGATTCCCTGAGCTTGATTCACCTAAATATATGATCTCTAAACGCAAACTTTAATGATTTGCATGTTTTTGTCAGCCAATTGTCCTTCAAACCTGATGTTATATGCTTCTCAGAATCCCGCAAAAATCAACCTTTGAAAAACATTGAAATTGACGACTATAATTTCACGAACGTAAAAGCTGAAAGCCAAGCGGGAGGCGTTGCGGTCTATGTTAGCAATGTACTTAACTGTTTGCAAATTGAAAGTTTTCATTTGCATGGTGCCGAGTCTTTATGGCTTAAAATTAGTAGACGTAAAAACAACGAATACGTAGTTCTTGGCACTGTCTACCGGCACGCCAGCGAAGATGCAAAAAAATTTATAAACGACTTTTCGCATTGTTTAGAAAAACTGGCATATGAAAACAAAACCTTTTATATACTGGGGGATTTCAATATAAATGTAAATGAGGCCGCGAATAGATCCCTTTTTGCGGATAGCTATCTGCAAGCCCTATCTAGTAACGGGGCTCATCAAATTGTAACCAAACCAACAAGGGTCACAGACAGGTCATTTACCGTAATCGATCACATCATTACCAATGACATCACCCACACTATAACACCTCGTATAATATTAAGCTCGATAACAGATCACTATCCAATAGCCTGCAGAATGAGCAAATTTCAGGCATCTCGTAAAAACATCTCAATTCCTATGTATAGAGATAAAAAAATTTTTTGCCCAGAAGCTTTCTCTGACAAGTTAAATGAGAGACTACATAGTCTGATATCATTCAATTTCTCATTATCAAATGACAATCTTGACCACAAATTTGACAATTTTGTCGAGGTAATCTCGCATACAATAGAATCGCACGCACCACTGAAACGCATGAGTCGTAAACAACTAAAACTGGCAAAAAAACCATGGATTACTAAAAGGATCCTCACCTCGATTCGGAAAAAAAATTCAATGTTTCAAAGTCATTTTATTCGCGGTAGCGATGCGGAAAAAAATTATTTTCGGCGTTATACGAATAAGTTAACAAAAATTTTATTCGATATGTCCTACCGACAAATTCTAGCCATGAGTCTCCATCCGCTCTAAAGGTGGATGGCGTACTTACTGAGGACCCTACTACCATTGCAAATCAACTTAACAACTGCTTTTGCACAATTGGTGCTAACTTGGCGAACAATTTAACAGAGATAAAACATAAAGATTCCAAAAATTTTCTTAAAGGAAGAGTTTCCGAAACTATTTTCTTAGCACCCCCTGATGCAACCGAAGTTTTTGATCAAATAATGTCCCTTAAAGACAAGGCTGTAGGGCATGACAAAATTTCTTCTTTTTTCCTTAAAGCAGCTAAAGAAGTAATAACCCCCTAGGGCCCCTACTTAACATTGTTTATTGAGTACATGTTCACTGAAGGAATTTTCCCAAGGAGCTGTAAAATTGCCCGCATAGCTCCTATTTTTAAAAGCGGAGCGAAAGACAAAGCTAGTAATTATCGTCCTATATCGATTTTGACGTGTTTTTCTAAAATTATTGAAAAGCTTATTTATGTACGATTCTTCAATTTTTTTAAGAAGCATGATGTAACATATGCACACCAATACGGTTTTCAATAAAATGTTTCGACAGCCCACGCGATTCTGGATGTCGTTACTTCTACTTATAAAAATATTAGTGATGACTTTTATACCGGCCTAGCCATGGTAGACCTAAAAAAAGCCTTTGACACCGTGTCGCATAGCACACTAATGCTTAAGCTGAATCATTATGGTATTCGTGGTGTGGCTTCTAAGTTGATATACTCGTATCTTCAAAATAGAAAACAATTTGTCAAAATTAACCAAAGCTGTTCTGACAAACAGATTATAGACTACGGCGTACCCCAAGGCTCCTCACTCGGACCGCTCTTTTTCCTTGTTTATGTTAATGATATGTCGAATGCCTTAGCCAGTAAGCCAATATTATTTGCAGATGACACTTGTCTATTGGTAAAACCTTCTAATCTTGAATCCTTGCAAACCAACTTAGATATAGAATTGCAAAACCTTCATGAATGGTGCTGTATCAATAAGTTGACAATTAACCACTCCAAAACTAGTGTTCTAATTATTCCTCCAAAACTTGGAAAAAATCACTCGCCTTACCTCAGTGTAAACAGGAATGGATCACCAATTAAAGTTGAACATACTTTGAAGTACTTGGGGGTTATAATGGATGATAAGCTTACCTTTGGGGATCATATAAAAATTCTTGTAAATAAGGTTGCTCGTGGTGTTGGCATTCTCACGAAACTTAAACACTTTTTCCCACAAAATATCTTGTTACAACTTTACTATGCCCTTGTGCATTCCCAGTTACTATATGGAATAATAATATGGGGAAATACGTTTCCTACCTATTAACGAAAATTGACCGCTTTACAAAATCGGGCGGTTAAAGTTATCTCTGGAGCACATTTTCAGAATTCCGTTAAACCTTTATATGTTCAATACAAAATCTTGCAAATTGATGACTTCTATAAACTTGAAGTAGCAAAAATGGTTTACTGTTGCATACACAATAAAGCACCGAGTTCCTTTTTAAATTATTTTAATAAAATTAAGGGGGTATCCCAACGTTTGACAAGAGCATCAAAGCAATAAAGATATGCTCTACATTCCTCTATGTAAATCAAATAGACTGCAGAGGTGTATAAAATATCGGGGAGTAAAAATTTGGAACTCCATACCAAAAGAAATAAGGGATACATCATACAAATCTTTTAAAAGACGGTACAAAAATTTTCTTCTATCGTTATACAACTAATTATATAATTAACAAAAAGGTATTCTAAAAGCGAAATAATAATAATTTGGCTTTGAGAACTGCCTCGCACCAGCATCCTGCCACTAGTCAATTGTTGGCGCGGTTCTGTGTTTTTGGTGCAGTTTTTTTTTTTTTTTTTTTTTCTGTTCGTTACTTGTCTCGCTATTATGAATTTATCAGGCGTATTACTAGTAAAAATTTAACCCAAAATCTTCTGATCGTCGTTCATCTTACCCGACGCTGGGTGGCTGCTTGACTCGATGACCGTAAGGTCCTTCGCATCCTCCCCGTCGCAAAAATTTATCTTTATTATTTGTCTGTCTATTTTTTATTTATTGTTTTTGCGACAAAAAAATAAAAATATGGTACTATAATGTGTTTTTTTGCACTTGCATGACAAGTACTTCTAAATTCCGGTGGAGCTTGTTCTCGAGACATCCATTTTATATGAATGCGGTCACATGTCACTCTCTAACCGCGGTTGTTTAAAGAAGTAGCGCCAATAAGAGCATTGAGCGCTCTGCGATAGTTTAAACGGTAAGCATGCTGTAACAAAGCATCCCGACAAGGCGCGAGTCTCTTCCCATCCAAACGTGTGCTGCAAAATAAACGGTGTCGGGCCTCATCCACATTTGTGCGTGTTTGGCCGTAAAGTTTGCTTATAAAGTCTTCCATAGTAAGAAATACTTTACCTTCTATTAGAAAATCAGAGCCAAGGCATTGGAAGGCATGCTGATACGCTGGCTTGGAGATAAAAAGCTGAAATGCTTTTCTTTTGCCTTTACCAATAAAAGCACCGGTTGGGTCCGCCCTATAATTATTAGGCTTACCGTTTATATAAGCTTGCTAATAAACTTCATAACTGCAATACTGCAACAACAATGACATTAAGCTGCAATATGTTTGTGATACGTAACCAGCGATGGCGGAAGCATTTCTAAAGTGGGAGGGGCAAAAGCAATGACCAAATTTCCTTTGCCAACAACCCATATTCAGCTTGTCCACATATGGCATGTCCAATTTATGTGGGCTTCAGACCCACGGTTCTTGCTTTTAGTTCCTGCATCGCAATTAAATTTTTGATACCATAATTACTTTTTTAAATTATGACATCAAAAATTTAATTGTGATGCAAAAACTAAAACCAAGAATCGTGGGTCTAAAGCCCACATAAATTGGACATGTGGACGGATAATTGAGTAGCAAAAGTTTGTTGTTTTAGCAACCCCAACAGCTACTGTAAATACCATAACCGTTCGTAAAGCCTCTATTTAAGCGCCACTTTAGAGGAAGGATTGAAAAAAAGAGAGCGCAACCCTTTAATTGAGCAACACCTGTAATGCCACTACTGGGGAAGGTGTTGAAAATGACAAGGACGGCTACAAAGGGCGTGTCATCTGATTTTTCGTATTAAATTTTTGATTACTTATCAGTAACTGTGTTACGGTAGATGTTTGTTTTTTCTTTACAGGTTAAATGTTAACTACGTTATGTTTTTTTTTTCTTCAATTGAATTTATCTTCCCAAAATTCTGACCAGTTTGTCAAAAAATATGGCACCATTCTCTAACTCAGGCCTGAGCAAACTACGGCCCACGGGCTGCATGCGGCCCGCGAGACCATTTTATGCGGTCCGCGGGCACTCACAAAAATATAAACTCCTATCGTGAATCAAGTTTTTTTTTTTTTTCTTTTGGTCTTCGCTGATTTTCAATAGAAAACAGGACATCTGAGGACGTGTAGATCTTTTTGTTTGCTCTTTCAATCAGTGCGGCCCTCGGAAAATTTTTTCAAATGAGGCTCTTCGTGTGAAAAGTTTGCCCACCCCTGCTCCAACTGAACACCACCATTAATAGAACGCCACAATAGGATAAGAGACGATTTGAAGAACAGAGCGCTGTGTCCGTGTGGCGCTCAAATAGAGGTTTTACGGTACGTCACGTATACGGTCACGGCAACAAAGGAGCAGTAAGTTTTTTGGAGCATACGAAAATTCAGAACCGGGGCCATGGTTGAGAAGTTCAGAACCCCTGGCTAAGATGCTACCAATCGCTGGTTTGCCTTTTATATGTTAAGATGCTCAATTTGACATTTACATGCCGCAAGTTAATGTTTTTTGCTATGATAAGATTACACTTTTTCTGTTCCCCCCAACCCACAAACAAAATTTTAATGAAAACAGCTCTGGACTTAAGCTTTTTCTTGGTTTCAATTTCAATGGTAGGCCTATTAAGCCTCAAACACATTCATGTCGAAGTAGTATTGAAGAAATAAACGCGTAAATTAGGCCCCCTGCAGATAGAAATAAAAGAAAGCGCTGATTAATGATATTTCATCGTGGAAATAGATTTCGATTCAGCTGAAGAAAAGTATAAATTGAGTGAAAAACAGATTAAACGGAATATTGATTTGAAAGTGATAAAAAACAAGCTCATAAAGCAAATAAACACAGTTTAAGCTGTTCGTTTGTACCACCAAATATCCACACTTGTGTTATTTCAAACTCAACAAAAAATTGCAAATTCGTAGATACTATAGTACAGTACCTAGACTCTACGTATGAAATTTCAGCTTTCTATGTTGACTATCAATGAAACAATAAAAAAACAAAACACACCCCAGTGAAAATTCAACATTTCAAAAACTTTTTACTTGTGGGTTATGACGTCACCAACCGATGACGTCAATATTTTCCAGAAAGACGATCTTCGAGTATATCATGAGTTTAAAACTTTTGATATAAGCATTTAAATCAACTGTATCAAAACTTATGGGCTATTACACTGGCAAAATACTGCTTTCTACAGGACTACGTAAAAAGGAGCTGTTCGTTTGTACCACCAAATACCTACCCTTGCGTTATTTCATACTCAACAAAAATTTGTAGTATTTATTGTCTACATCCAAAATTTCAGCTTTCTATGCTGCCTATTAGTGAAGTAATAAAAAACGAAACACACTTCAAGTATTTTTTTCAAGATTTCAAAAACTTTTATTTGTGGGTTATGACGTCATCAACCGATGACGTCAATATTTGAGAGAGCGATGTCCTGTTATATGGAGATCATTTTAAGAGCGGCTTGAAGCATTAGCATAAACCATAGCAGAAACTACAACGTGCGCTGTGTTTCTGCAAAATATTTTCGATGTTTCTGTCTTGATGACGTCATAACGCCTCGATGTGCCATGTTAGGAAAGCGAAGAACAAAAAATTCGGATTCAGCGTTTCAAAATCTGCCATCCTGCCAATTTTCACGTAGTTCCAAGATGGGTATCACGAAAATCGTTAAGTAGCCACATTTTTTGCCAGTGTAACAAGGTCTATCATCCATATTTTCATGAAAAAAGAACTTCGTATTGAAGACCCAACGTTAATCCCTTTATCTGATCACCATCGCTTGCCGCAAAAACCAATTTAGGACAGAACGGGGGCTAAAATAATGAGGCCTATCATCATCAAATAATCAACGCAAGTGACAAACGTAAAATCTCTAGCAACGTAAAAAAATGAGAGCGTTCAACGAAGGAAGACAAATGAATAAGCAAAGCTCTATTTACATCATAGGCGTAGCCAGGGGGGCACGGGACAAAAACAAGGATCTTGGTAATTATGATAAATACTTGCCATTGCGTGATTGTTTTTTTGCTGGGCTTTTAATAAGTGGGCTTACAAAGAAGAAATTCAATACAACTTAGTTTTTTGCGTTGGCCAGAGTTGTGATGACGCAGCCGCAATGGCCAGCGAACGGTCAGGCGTGTCACTTCAATTGTTCAAAACGAGTCTCCGTTGGCATATTATTCTTACTGTGCTACGCTTTGCCTAAATTTGAGCGCTTTTGCAGCTGCAAAAGTTTCAGCAATACAAAATGCTAAAATACGTTGCACGAAAAGTGGTTAAAATGTTTACGACCAGCGCGAAAAGAGCGTTGCTGAAGTCCTGCATCAAGGAAAATGTCTCTAGTCAAGGAGAAACAAAACGTTATCTTGTCGGCTTATGTGAAACCCGGTTTGTAGAACGCCATGTACCGGTAAAGCACTCAAAATTAAGGGCAAAAAATTTTTGCATTTTTTTGTATTTTGTATTTTTATCCTACTGTATTACGAAAAAGCGATCAATGCGCTATACGAACTCGCTTAGGAGTTGCCGGCCATCTGTCTACCTCACTAAGATAGAGAATCCCGCTAAGTCCTTTTCCCTACGGCACAACAAGTAATTAAACTTACCAGCTTGTTCTCCACACTGTCCCTTTAATGCTGAGCGTCAAGCAGGAAAGCTATGAATACCAATTTTAAAGTCATTGGTTTGACCCGACTCGGAATCAAACCCCCAAGTCTACAGCTCCCGAGGCAGACGCTCTTACCACTCGGCCATCTGATCTGTTGAATTTCAATAAAGTTTGCCTGAAATCTGTTCAAAATGCACTAAAATGGCCATTACAGTACGAGAATTTTTACAAATTTTCTGGGGAGCATGCCCCCGGACCCTCTGAAGTCTTTCTTTGTTCCTCAACTTGCTTCAAATTAATTCTGCCGGAAAAAACTAAAAATTGCATCCCCCCACCAAAATTTTGTGGGTCCACTTCTGGCCTGAAATAAGCACGCATAAATCGAAAATGTGCGAACAAAATACATCATATTTGGTGAAGGACTCCGAGTGAGAGATAAAAAGTTTCATCAAAATTTGTTTAAAAAACACTAAAAAGGCCATTACACCATGTAAAATCTCAAAAATTTTCCGGGAAAGCATGCCCCAGAATCCCCTAAAGTTGTTTTTCCTCAATTTACTTCAAATTTACTCTGCCGGAAAACATACGCTTATAGGCTAAAAGATGTCAGAGTTTGATGCCCTCCCTAAAAAAATTTTGAATAGGCCTTTGACATGAAACATTGACGCCCTATTTGGGGTCTAAAAATATGAGGTCTTTGTATCTAGTTAACACGCAATCTTATTCAAATCTGCATCCTCCCACCAAAATTTCTGGATCCGCTCCAGCTGTTGCCCTCCCAATTGAAAATCCTGGCTACGCCTATGATTTACATAACTGAACATCTTCGGAAACAATTTCAACAAGAAAGAAAACTGCTTAAGGAGGAAAAATAAAGCCGAAAAATAAGGCAAATAAGAAAGAAAACTGCTTTAGGAGGAAAAATCACTTGTAGTTAGAACTGTAAATTTTAGTTCTTACAGTTTTGTACTGCCTTGCGTATACTGCTAATGATGACAGCTGAATCTATGTTGCCAAAACGTTCCGTTATGAGATTTACAGCGGCTTTATTTTTCCTAAAGAAAATTGCTTTTACCATTTTTCAAAGAAGCCAAGTGTAGAAAACAAAAAACGGTGTGGAAGGCCGAAAATGGACATTATTTGCTATACGTTGATGGCATGAAAGTCGATCTTCCAACTTCGCCCACTGACAATGACATCAGACTCGGACTGAACTGCGACCACCGTCTTATGAGACATTGTCACCCGTATTATGACAATATAAGAAATTATGTTGGATTTCAAAGCACTCGATAAACTACTGCATTATATCGTAGGCCTATTTGTTTTATTATTATTACCTGAGGTTATTTTCAAATTATGTAGAACCGAAAATTCAACTGTAATTTAGGAAGACTGCGAAGTGAGCTTGCGCTCTTGAGTCAGCAGCCACCCGTTATATATGTCAAATGCGATCGGCTCCAGCCGCGAATCGAACCCGTCACGTAGGATGTCACCTTCATGTTTCTTGATTGTGCCCGAATTCAAACTGGTTTTGCTACGATTTGGCATAAAGCCAAGGCGCTTCTTGCACGATCGAAATTCTTTCTAGGCAAGGGACTCGATCGTACAGTAGGCGCCTGAAAAACGGCTAGAAACTTGTTGTAAACTTAATTGCTCGCCAGTTGTGGCTAGGCAGAAAACTTACTTTATTTCGCTTTGGCTCTACTTCAATGCAATTGGCAAGCGGCATATTAAACGGCTGTTTCCCTCTTTTGTGTGCTCGTTATTTGATTATGACTGCTGATTTGAACTGCGATGTGGCTCGTCAAGCAGTCACTACAGAGAACGAGGTAATAGTTGACTATGATAATTTCTCTGACATATTTTTTCAATCACTTCAAACAAATCTTAACTCCTGTGAAACTTATGATCTTATCAGTAACGAAACGTTTTCTGTAAATATTTTTTTCACATTTAATTATTCACGTTAATATTTGCTCCCTACAATCCTACTTCCAAAATCTAACCCAGTTCCTCAAGTGCATGAAAACCCCACTCTCTATAATTCTTCTCTCTGAAGCTAGAATAAACGTAGAACCGCACACCAATATTGACATTCCTGGATACACGTTTGTTCACTTTCCCTTGCTTACCATTGTCGCGGCGTCGGTGCATATTTCTCAAACCTCATCAGTTTCACTGAAATCAAGTGCCTGAAATTGAAAACAAAAGGATGTGAAGATCTATGGTTCCAAGTGCAATTTCCTGGACAAGCAGATAGATATACCATCGCTGTCATTTATCTTTACCCAGGGAATAATGTAAACATATTTTTGGATGCATAAGATGATAAATTACAAATACTAAACAACAATCGCAGAAAAGTAATGTTAATGGGCGATCTAATATTGATTTAAATTCTGATTCCTCCCGACGATCTGATTATGTTACTTTAATTGAGAGTAACGTCTTTTCAAGCTTAATTACTCAGCCAACTCGTGTGACTGCTGATTCACAAACAATTATTGATCATATTCTCACCAATGATAACGAATCTGTAATCACACCAGGAGTTTTCGTACATAAACTGGCTGACCATTACGCTCTTTGCTGTTCGATTACTCACTAGGGTTGCCAAACGTCCTTTAATCTCAAGGACAGCCCTTGAATTTGCCAACAAAGATGACAGTGTCCTTGATCCTTTTGAAAACACAAAAATGTTCTTGAAAAATTTTTGTCTATCCTGATCAGAATCTATTTCAAACCAGCTCGAAAAAAAGCTTTTGGCAACACTGATTTGTCACGCTCGCATACAGATTAATTTGTAGCAAATTAACAAATTCTAAGTTGTTCCGAACTCCGACTATCACCGTTTGGGACTTTTCCGTTAGTTGAGATCACTTACTGTGGTTGGGTGTTCTAGGCTGAATAACAATGCAGATTGCAGAATAGCCATACTTTTTAATACAGACTACAACATCAAGAGTAAAAGTGGTAGCCTACCAGTACCAAAAGCTGCATAGGCTGGTTTAGCTAGCTGTTTCATTTTCTTTTCAACTTTTACTACCTGGGTTCCGAGCAGATTTGGTGGGCAATTATGCTGTGATTGTGAATTTTTTTTCCTGTGTATTCTGTGTTACTGCTTTTTGGATGTAGACTGTCTACAATATCAAGTGTAAAATTGTGGGTATCAGTTTAATTAGTTGGTATAAATTGCAGTGAGCAAATGAAATGGCATATGGTAGCCTACCAGTAACAAAAGTTGTGTAGTTTAGCTAAACTGTTGGGTAATAAAACAATCCCATATTGTTCAGTTTTTAGGCGTGCCTTTAGTCGCTTTGATCTTAAAATGAGTCAGTGCAGCTGGAATATTGTTAAGTGTAGCTTAAGTGTGTTTCATATTTTGATTGCCAGTGCCCAATTACAGAATTACTGGGTTAGTTGCTGAGCAGACTGAGCCAGCTTTTAGCTTGCTTAGTAGCATACGGCTTCTTGTTGAATAGCGCGGTACTTTTTTAGTACCGTTATCGGTACCGTCGATACTTTTAAAAAATGTACCGTTTTTGGTACCGCCGTTACTTTTTAGACCGTTTTACTCGATATTTCGGTAACTTTTTTTGAATAAACTGAAAGAGAGCAAATGCGGAAAATTGTTCGGGATTTACTGCTAAAAGCATCTTCGAAAAGTACCATAGATCAGTGGTCGGCAACTACCGGGCTGCGGCCCCATGCCGGTCCAAACGAAGTTTGCTACTGCATGGTCCGTATGCGTTTCCAGAATAAATGCTTTGAATTTGAAACATTTTTATAACGTTAATCGCAATTTTTGGTCGTTTTTGAATAAATACTTGATAGCTCGATTCTGGTGACCCAGTATGGCAAATTCATTCAAAATCATAAAATTGACCAAATCATCAAGGCAAATCTTTTGATTTAAACAGCGAACATTTGATTATGCAGTCATTTTATCGTAAATCCAATAGTGCTAGGCTAATTCAGGGCGTAAAACGCCTATTGACGTTTCAGCATTTGAAACTTTTAATTACACACTTTCCCTCTGTCTTGCGACCTAATTTCGCTGCAGCAAAGTTGCCAGATGATAACGTATCCCAATGAGACAAAACAGTTACTCTTTTGTTGACAAACGACTTTCCGGTACTTTTGAGGCAATCATAAAATGAAACAGATAAAACTCTTTATCATCGCTTATGTCTTTGAAAGTAGCGATTCAGATCGAAGAACTTGCAACGAAACCCTGACTTCAAGGAGGTTTACAGTACAATACGATTCAGACAAATTTAGCTTACTGTTGTTATATTCGCAGTCAGTCCGAAAAAAAAACACAAAAAAAATCAAACCTTCATTATACTCTCCTAAATACGCCGAAGCGTGTAACAAGTTTGTGGGGCCATCTCCACGGGTTGTGACAAATTCTTTTGCTGTCCAGGGTGAGTTTCTGATGACTATACTCTTTATACCAGGGGTGGCCAACCTATGGCGCATGCGCCAAACTTGGCGCATTGCATGATTAAAGGTGGCGCACTGCATCTTTAAGATGAAAATAAATGAAGTTTAAATACTGATACTAAAGGCCTGTTGTCACAATATTACGCCTAGCTTTACTTGTTAATCGTACTTATTACTTAATATAACTGAGACAGAATGCGTTTTCTCCTACTTTCAGGAAGGCTGTAGTTTTTACTAGAAGTATGACGTCACAATGTTCCCTGTTTCATAATCAATCGTAATCTGTTGATCGAAAAGTGCTCGAATTTTTCCATGGATACGAGAATTTTCGTTGAGTTAACTATGTATATGCGGCTGTCATTGAAATTTTTTCATTCAGTGTTTAATTTAGTGATTCCGGTAACTCTCTAAATGAGTGGTTTTCTGTGGATTTATGTATTTGCAACACGAAGTGGTCATTAGGTGTGGGGATACAAGAGAGTAATGGCGCATCCGAAACATTATGTTAAAAACGTGGCGCATGGTATGTGAAAGGTCGGCCACCCCTGCTTTATACCAAGCGTCATAACTATAATGCAGGAGATCAACAGATTAATACATTTTGCGATACATGAGAATGCTTGTTTTAGTGAGCGTGCCGCTGTCGCCTTGTTGATACAATCTTGCAGTATCAAGATTTGCGTGAGACTACAACTCAGATCTTACACTATAGCACCAGATGCGACAAAAAAGCTTGATAAGGTTTTAATTTCGTTGCTTTGCAAGACGTAAACCAAGACAAAAATTAATTTTCAAGAAAAAATTTTCGTTTGAAAAGTGCCGAAAATCGGTACCGAGTAACGTTATCGTCGTTACTTTTTTAAAAATGTACCGTTATCGGTACCGACGGTACTTTTTAGCAAAGTATCGGTACCAATATCGTCGTTACTTTTAAAGTACCGAATGCTCAGCTCTGCCGGTAGGCCTATGCATTTGCTGAATGTTGATATTAATATAATTGTTTTGTTCTGGGCCGTATTATTTGCATTTACAGTGCTGTTGTTGTGGGCGATTTACTTAGCCTAATCATAGACTTTCTATTATGTAGACTGGAAACTCAGCGCGAGAGAAAAAGGCATGTATAAAAGAAGAAACAAACTTTGCTCCCAGACGGAGCCTTTTCTCTGCACGCTCGGCCTATTCTGTATACTTAATTTGTTAGCGCTGAATAGCTCTATAAAACAATAAGTTACACTGCATCATGTACAAAAATAACGATTAAAATTCAACTGATAATGTTAGTATTAAATAAATATGTTTAGTATTAAAAAAAAAAAATAAATAAATAACTGAGGTTATTATTATTTTATTTATATTTATTTATTAGTATTTAGTATTTGTGATGACTGGTGAGTGAAAAAAGTGTGGCAGTGCTGTAAACCGATTGATGTTGTTTAGTTGGTCAAAAAATACAACGTTAATCTCTGTTTCATTCGAAAAGAAACAATTTTTGAGCAAAGGCAACGATATTTACGTTTAAAATTCTAAAGATTTTTGCAGAAACATTAGTTTGAAATTGAAAACTTATTGTATATACCCTTGGTAGGGGTTTTTAGGAAAACTTTGACTGCAATGTAAATAGAAGCGGTGTTACTAAATAGTACATGTCCGCAATGTCACCGATGTCCGCGTTGTCCGCGATGTCCACGATGTCCGCGATGTCCGCGATGTCTGCGATGTCCGCGATGTCTGCGATGTCAACGATGTCCGCAATGTCAACAATCAGCGAAATTGCGATGTCCGCAATGTCCCAAATAGCGATGTCCGCGATGTCCAATCTGGTAGAGAACGCAGAGCACACTAATTTACAGGTAGGCTATTTATTTAGAGCACTGAAGCACTGCAGTGAATGTAAAGCAAAGCAAGAAAAAAGAATTTACGGTGGTTTACAATAAGGTTGACCCTAGTTAAGATTCGGAGAGGTTGGATTAGGCCATAAGCAAAGTGCGTCAAAATATGATCCAAAAATACCTGGCTTATTCTATTCATGGGGTGGGTTAGAATAGGGCAATAGGCCTACCACAGTACCAGTACCCAGGTACCAGAGTACATAGTGCATAGGCCTGGACGATTTGACTGAATGGACTGAAGTCAATATACAGATTACATTCAAGTGAAAGGAAAGTTATCAAGTAATACTAAACGACAAAAATTGAATGCAATATTCTTTTTACAAAGTTCAATATTGACAATCCTAAACTCAGTTACTGAATTAAGCGACCTTTATCATATATAATGCTGAGTATGTATATGACAAATCCAAAATATTATTTAAATGTTTAAAGGTTTCTTAGTTAGATTGTCAATATTAAAGACCAGGAAGTAATGGCGCTTATCTCCTTGTATTGTTGTAAACAGTATCTAAAGAAAAGAAAACTGCGTTCAATTTTTCTCGTTTAGTATTACACAGGTACCGGGTACATTATATCGATTTTATCTTTAAAATTTTATCAAACTCTTCATCGAGCTGTGTCTGAGGCTTTTTTTTTAAATTTTACCCACAAAAGGTTTATTGCAGATAATTTGATTAGTGTAAAACTCAAAGTGGTAAGTGATACATTTCATTACCGGTACATTTTTCAGATGTTCTGGTTGTGGTTTTCTAAGAATCAGAATTTGATCATTGTATTGCAATAGCCTAGCTGTACTGTAACTGTTAATGTTTTTGTAGCTTTGATTGGATATGTGTTGATATCATCAAAATAGCAAAGTACTTGTGGTACCGGTATGTTTTTTTTTTCATTTTATGTTTACATGTATGCCACATTAATTACCCTGCAATAGTTTGCAGGGGAAACAACCAACAATTCATTATAGATGATGGTGACCAATGTAGTTTCAGCTTCCCCATGACATCCTACCCCAATAAGGTCACTTCCACTCCTGAGAAATGCAAAAGAACGGACATTAGTAACATGAAGAAAAAAAGAACCCAACTACGCTCAAATGCACATGGAAGAAGACGAAATAGAAAACATTTTCCCCGAAAAAATGAAAATGGAGAACGATAAAAAATTACCATTGAGAAAAAAAAAACCAAAACGAGAATCAGAATTCATTGCTAGTAAACGATTCTTTCAGGAAAAGGTGTTTGCAGACGAAGCTATTCTAAAATCAGATTTGGATGAAAGTGATGTAATTGAATTTACCACGAGCATAAAAAAAGCAAAACTTCATTACCAGACAGTAGTGGAAGCAAAGAAACCCGAGAACGCAATTTTTTCCTACATAGATGATCAAATTCCTAAACTAAACCGGCCTACAAAGATTCCGTCACTTGCGCAAGAATCGAAAGAAATAGCAACCGCTTTAACATCTTTTTCAACAAGCAGTGGTTTTGTTGATGACATTGAAATCAAACTAGATAAGTTGTTAAAAGAAGCAAAGAAATCGAAAACATCTCTTTCAAGAAGCAATGATTTTATTGATGACATTGACATAAAACAAGATGAATTGTTAAACTTTATAAAACCAAAAAAATCAAGCAACAACCCCCAAAATGATGAATACCCTCCGAATGACTCTATGACCTCAAGTAACAGCGGACCATATGATGACGAGACTTACATGAAACATGATTCAAAACAAAACTCTTTGCCGTTTGGCGAATTTCTAACCACCTGTCAGGTGATTGTTCTTTTGCTTAAAAGTGGCAAAAGCATTCTACACACAATACCCAAAGGAAAGAAAGAAAATGTATACTATGTAGTTGATAACAGCAACAATTACGAAAGAGGTAAACAAAAAATTTGCAAACGCTTTTACAATGATTGTGGTGCGTGGACATGCAACACAACGTCATCAACTGTATACCTTGAAACAGACAAAGAAGTTTACAAAGAAAATCATCTTATTGATGGTTTGTACTGCGAGAGAAAAACACGTAAAAAATGTTACTTACCTTTTGATCCTCAACCAGATGCAAAAAAGATTGTAGTTGTGAGCAAATATTATTCAAAATTGAAAGTCGACACTCAGTACCGGAGAAAATTTACCTGAATAAAATCTTTTTCCAGTGAATTTGAAAAATGTGCACTTGTTTGAATATACTGGAAAGTTCCCTCATCATTCCCCTCATGGTAATTCGAAACACAATAAAATGTTTACATCCGCACAAGCGAAAAGACCATGGAATCTGTCAAAGACAAAGTTTTATTTGCAACAGGAAGAAAATTATATGATGTACTGCAAATCGATAACAATAATTTACTTGACAAGCCACGTGATCTTAGATTAATATACAACGCCAAAAGCAACCAAGCCAAAAAAACTCCATGACTTACACACCAAGCAGGGACTTATATATGGCAAAACTTATGGAGACGAAATATTACAAATTATTAATATGACACAAACGCACGAATTCGTTCAGAGAGTAAACCATGGTAAAAAATGTCCCACTTCAATAATTTTGTATGTTGCACAACAAGTATTAGATATGAAAAGATTCTGTTGTTCCGGATCTACCGTTTTGGGAATTGATAAAACTTTTAATTTGGGAAAGGTATATGCTACAGTTATGGTATTCAAAAACCTCAGTGTGGTCAAATCTAGCACTGGTGAGCACCCTCTTTTTTAGGCCCAATTTTGTTGCATTGTAATTCTAATTAGGAAAGTTTTTCCTTTTTGTTCATTCATTTGCGTGCAGTATTGGGTGATCACAAAAATTTGATTTTCGGAACCGACGACGAACAAGCTCTCTACAAAGCAGCTTTATCGGCTTTCCCTTCCAGCAAGCACGCACTGTGCACTTCTCACTTAAAGACAAATTTGACACAGTATCTAATCAACAAAGTTGGCCTGGAAAAAAAAGCTAGAAAATTACTCAGCGAAAAAATTTTTTCCGTTCTTGATGCCACTGACGAAGTTTCTTTTGACCTTTTGTGCCGAAAAATTGTAAAGGAATGCGATGTTGAATTTTCAGGATTAGCATGTTATGTGAATAGTCAATTCTTTCCATTGTTAAAAGATAAAGTTTGGAAAGTTTCTTCCTTGGTCGGTACGGAATGGACCAATAACAATAGCGAGTCCATGAATCATGTTCTGAAATGCAAAACAGAGTGGAAACTAAAAAAACTGCCAGATCTTATCACGATTATTTTTGAATTGGTAACGTCTATGTACGTTGATGTGAACAAAGCTGTAGCATCTATTGGTCCATATGAACTAAGTCCTGCCTACAAACATTTTGTCAGCAGTTTCGACGAATTTAATGCAAAAACCGGTTCTGAGCAAGCAAAACACATTGAAAACTTCATGACATTCAAGCCAGTCACATCAAGATTGACCAACTATCAAAGCATTAGTACCAACTCCAATTTGATTACTCGAAGACCTGCTAAATCTGCTGGAAAGAAAATTGGACAAAGACGTCGATCTGCAGCAAACAGAGCACCCTCTAATGCAGGTTAAACACACCAATTTCTTGAATAAAAATTTGTAATGAAAACACAGCACAAAAAACAAGTTGAACAGTATTTTCACCCTAACCAGGGATCCTAAATTTCTTTCTTAGCTGCTCTTTTGATTACGTATAAGCAATCTAGCACCACTTAACACTTCGTTGCTCCTGCTGTTGTATTAAGTATACATTTTTGCTGCCATATTGAATTGTGAATCCCATTTCACCCTGGTTGTATTCGTATTCAAAATTGGAAGTTTTGTATTCATTGTTATTGTCCATAAGAATGTTGGTGAAAACTGAATCACACTGACTGAGATGCTGAGACCTTTGATACATTGTGCATGCTTACCTTATTAGGATATTATCACGACTCAATGACTTTGCCGATGTGATGTCATAACGAGATAAACCTGTACAATGGCTTGTAGGTATCAGCGTCTCAGCTAGTGTGATCGCTCATTTGAGATCTTAAACGCCAGTTTTGAATTTGACGTACTTTTTAACACCTTTAATGAAAAAATAATGCTACCCTTCAATTTTCTTTTAATATAGCCTATTGGTATGTGGGATGATATTAGCTATCAAAACCAAGTGGATTTGCACAGTATGTGTTGTGTGCTACTAGAAAAACTTTTATGTGATTTTTATTATGCAATGTGTATTTTGTACAGAAATGCTCACTGTTTACTACATAATAATTTTTTTAAGTATATACGCCAGTAGTTGTCAACTAATTAAGGTTAGTTTTTGGCCCCCTTCTAGAGACTCTCAACACCAATGGTCCCCTCCTCCGCAATAACATTTTCTTTCAGCGCATCATTTGCAATGGCTACATCAGTCTGGTGGATTTTAAGTGCTTCCTAATTATTGTTAAACAACATTGCGCTCGAAAACCAATGGCTCATATCCTAATTGCCTACAGTTGAGAGTCGCTGGACTGGCATACTGATTAATGATGTTGTTATGACCTAATGCAAAACCTTATTAAAGCTTTTTTTTTTCGTTGTTAATTTTTGTGAAGCATAAGACTAAAAGGAACGTGTATATATTATCTTTTTACAACAATGTTTTTTGTGCTCGATATAGCTTCATAAGCGCATTGCATTGTTTTAGCTTGCTTTGATACGTTCACTTCTTTCTAAAACTAATAATTGTCAATTTCCAGCCAACGAAGTCAGTCAGTAGTTGCTATATATCACAGCATTTGTTGTGTTGTTGCTAATGTTTCAAATTGTGCAAAAAAGTATATATACTGATTAATGATGTTGCTATGACCTAAAGCTAAACTGTATCCAAGCTGCCTTTTTGCATTCACCAGTCCAATATCTGAATATGTTAAGTGTTAACTGTTTTATTACTTCGTTCCTAATTTTTGTGAAGCATAAGACTAAAAAAAACGTATATTATCTTTTTACAACAATGTTTTTTGTGTTCGATATTGCTTCATAAGCGCATTGTGTTGTTTTAGCTTGCTTTGATGCATTCACTTCTTTCTACAACTTGTAATTATATACTGAGTTTATAGCCAAAGAAGTCAGCAGTTGCCAGTGCCTACGAGGGCAAATTGTTACTAATTTCTGAATTTGCAACTGTGGAAACATGCTTTAAATTTTCACATTGTAATCTTGCTATTACACTTTTCAAGTTTTAGCCTGCTACCAAAACCTAATTCTTTCAAGGATTGCAACCACAATTTGATACATTAAAATTGTTTAATCTGTCAATTGCCTACAACTGAACTTATTAGCTATTATAATTTGCAACTTCAACTATGTGTAACAATAAACCATTTTCTAACCACAACAATACCTACTTTGGCAAGTAAGGGGTTGTAATACACAAGCAAGTACCGGTATTCGTTTTTTTGCTTGCTAAACTTGTTTATAGAAATTATTTTGTCATAAAATGGGGTACCGGTACACTGGTACAGCGATTAAGGTAAAAGCTTACAAATAAATCCCCAATGTAATGAAGTTTTGCTTTTTTTATGCTCGTGGTAAATTCAATTACATCACTTTCATCCAAATCTGAAGTTAGAATAGCTTCGTCTGCAAACACCTTTTCCTGAAAAGATTGGGTGTCCAACATTTTTGGGAGGTAGGACCCATTCTCGTCCACATGATGTAAATAGGGTCGTCATTGGAGAAACTTCTTGCCGATATTGAGCAGCTTAAAATTTATTTTGTCGTATTGTCTGGGCCATTGCACGCTGGATAAACTGGTATGATTCTTCTTTCAATCACCTGGGATAGTGCAAGGATTGTCCAGGCAGATGAAAACTCTCCGTTTTTGAAACAATCCTTGCAACTATCCCAGTCGGGACTAACCAATTCAAAACCCCGTGCCAGTGAATGGTTGATATAGATGGACTGATTGTTCTCCATCTCAATACCGCATAGTACTTTAAGTGTTGCTGCCAGGCTTTCATCTCCGGAGAGAGCAATGGAAGTGGCGTTGAAGAGGCCGCTACCATCACCAGTAGTTTCGACTGCAGCTTTGTGTGTTATATTTGAATATTTCTTTAATAAAGAATCGGAATACTGGTGAGTTCTTAATCGTTTACTGATCTGTTTTCGTAGTTCGCTCGTTTTAAAATTTTCAATTAATTTCTTCTCTCTAATGGCAATTTGTTTCAACACCTTCTCTTCCATGTTTGCAGCCTGTAACAACAATAATTTCTGTTATTATCGGTATTAGGAACGCATATCCCAAATTTTATGAATAATGTATATCTTTTTTTCACCACTAATCCTTCAATTTCTCTGATTTTGTTCACAACAGTCGCATTTTGGTGTTGTTTTGTTTGGAAATAACCGAAAACATCTTTTCATATTTGATTACATAACTGAAAGTTCATTTTTTGGAAAATTCGAACCGTTTTCATAATGCGCCTACTTGGTGTACAATTACGCTCACGTGGGCTACTCCTATATAGAATATGAGCCTATATAAAAATTATAACCCGAAATGCTAGCAGCTTTTAAATTTAATCAGAAAATTTGTGTTGACATTTTAAAGTTTATTCCACCGCTATGATCTTAAATGTTTTTTTGCAGTTCCTCCCTAATGATAAGAACTGACTGCACGACAATCACTGCCATAAAGCGATAAGCGTTTTACTGTTAAAACGTAAAACGTTTCCATTAAGCAGGTAAAATTTGTCCTATAGTCTAAATAAGTGCACTACAATATTTGCCCAATTCTTCAAGAACGAAGACGAATATAAAGAAATTGTATGATAAGCTCCTCTTGTTGTGACAAGTGTAAGCTCGATGACACTCAAGCAGGTTCCCCGCTTGACACTCAACATTAAATGGACAGTGTGAAGAACAAGCCGGCAAGTTTACTTGTTGTGCCGTTGGGAAAGGCACTTAGCGGGATTCCCCCACATTGGCGTGTTAGACAGATGGCCGGCAACTCCTAAGCGAGCTCGTTATAGCGCTTTGATCGCTTTCTCGTGATGGGCAAGATAAATAATTTGATATGCAACTCTTGTTCTGTATGCAACGGTAAATTGTTCATAATACAAATTATACAGCAATTGGTATAGACTAATTAAAAGCCAATGGCTTAACAGAATGGATTTCTAAATATACGTTCGTAATTGCTTTTCAATGCGCGTTTCTCAATGAATAACTGTAGTGTGATAATTTGAAAACAAGCATCACAGCACGAGCTGCTAGTGCTCAGCATTGGCGGCAATTACAGATGTTACAGTTTCAGCATTACAGCTCTTGCATTTACCAAAGCAATTCGATTACAAGCTCATTTATTTTTGAACTAATATCTTATTTATACGCAGGGTTACCATCTGCCTACACCAAGTAATAAACACGCTGCTTTGCGATGAAATTATAATGACGTAATAAGACATGCCATGACGTGATGACAAAGTGCGATGACAATTTTGTTTTAGAAGAATCTTATTTCTGTCACTTGGTATGAATCTCGGCTAGCGATTAACACATTGAAAAAACTTTAAAATAACGGTTCTCAAGTTAACAGAAATTGAGTATTTTTATACACGTAATATGTATACAAATTGACTGATGTCTGTATCTTAATACAGAGCTCAATAATTAAAATAATCAGAGCATACATTGCTAAAATTGCAAAAGCACTACACAGAGTTTAATGCCGCCACCACGTACGACAATCATCAGTTGCGAGCTTATTCAAATAGGATTCTATTTGTGATATCTATTTACTGATCAAAAAGCCAAAACAAAGTATGCAGATCCTAGATTTATTAGCCCATTTTCTAAAAAAACTAATACGGCAATTGAAAATAAGTACATTTTTACACATAAGCGCATTCATGTTTTGCAAAACATTGTTCTTGAATACAAGCCCAAATCTTAGAAATAAGTACGATATGGCAACCTTGTTTATATCGTGTTTAACGATACTTATGATTTATTTGTTTTATTTGGTTGCATATTTATCCTCCTATCACGAGAAAGCGATCAATGCGCTATACGAGCTCGCTTAGGAGTTGCCGGCCATCTGTCTACCACACCAAGATGGGGGAATCCCGCTAAGTGCCTTTCCCAACGGCACAACAAGTAAACTTGCCGGCTTGTTCTCCACACTGTCCCTTCAATGCTTGAACGTCAAGCAGGGAAGCTGTGAATACCAATGTTAAAGTCAGGAATTACATCAGTTTATATCGTGTTTAATGAAATAAGCTTGATAGCATCGACTAGATTTCTTTGTAGTACTGCCAACGTTTAGCAAAGGTGAAACGATGGGCGTCCGCAGAGGGGCAAGAGCCACGTGCTTTCCCTTTAGTTTCGCGTTAAAAGTACACAACTATATTAATTTTAACGGATGGTTTCTGTGTTCACAAATCTTCACGCTTGTGTTAAGAGTTTCCCACCACGATAGAATAAAATGATACTAACTTAACAAACTTCAGCGGGCGTCATCTCCGAAGATATGCCGGAAAGCTCTAAAGTGCGAATTTATTATTTGAAAAATTCGAACCGTTTTCATAATGCGCCTACTTGGTGTACAATTATGCTCACGTGGGCTACTCCTATATAGAATATTAGCCTATATAAAAATGCATTGTCTTCAAAGAGTCAAAATTGGGGTGAAAAAAAAATTTACTCAAACATTGCCTTCAGAGTTGTTCGAAATGTATTAAAATCGCCACTAATAATTCAATTTTATCAAAATTTTTTCGATGAACCATATCCCCAAAATATCTTACTTTTAGGAGCGCTTTTTTTCGTTTTATATGTGATAAACTTTTGAAAGGTCTGAAAAGAACTGTGCTACAATGCTATGGCAAGCAGACTTCGTTCAGCGCATTATTATAGAGAAGTATCAAAATGATTGCTCTCCTTCAGAATTATTGCGGACGCAATTTAGAGTTTTTTAATAACGACCGTGCATAGTTTTTGTTTTTACTATTAAAGATTTGCAGCTCATTAACTAGACTATTTCCACAAAGGTGTTATAACCAAACGAATTGCAAATATTATCAGGCAATTGGTAAGTTGCCTTTTACTTAACCATCCGGCATTGTTATCCGAAAAGATGTAAAAATTTTTCGCCGTTAGATGGCTCGAAAAAATATTATATTTCGTAGTTTTCACCCTAATAGAATTCGCTAAATTTGTGTTTACACTTAATTGAAGAGGAAGCTAGCGCCAACACATTTGAAAAAAATGTATTTTAATCAGTCCTAAAATTAAGCGCGCTAACGAATAATTTGATTTTTCATGCAGTACATCGCCACGCATCATCGCTCATAAATTATTATGCGCTTCAAGTATTCAAGCTCGTTTCATGTATGAAAATATAATTAAAACTGTTTTACCTGATTCAATCTTGAGGCACTTTTAAAGAATTCGAATTCTTTGTCACTGTTTTGGTAGCAAGCAGAACAAACGAACGAGATATCATTTAATGGTTTCCATTGATCCCACGTAGGTTGGGAGGCGGAGACACAATTTTGATGGTACCATGAATTACATGTTTCACATAGAATACAAAATGTATTGCATTCCAACTGACACATACCACATGGAAACATAGGCTTATCTTTTCTTTTTGTAGACATTTTATCGAAACGTTATCAATATATTTTCTAAAAGCCATAGTCCATTATTATGATTAGTATAGTTTATGAAATAATTTTTTTAATAATTATAATAATTTTTTTAACAATGATCAATAATTAATTTTTTATAATAATTAAACATAATTTTTTTACAATTTATCACTGCAATAAATTGTTATGGAAACCTCGTTCTTCGCTATTTTTTCGCTGCCTGTTAGGAAAATAAATTTCCCGTGCTGAAAATTATTTTAAACATTTTATCGGAACGTTGTCAATATATTTTCTAAAAGCCATAGTCCATTATTATGATTAGCATAGTTTATGAAATAATTTTTTTACAATTTATCACTGCAATGAATTGTTATGGAAACCTCGTTCTTCGCTATTTTTTCGCTGCCTGTTAGGAAAATAAATTTCCCGTGCTAAAAATTACTGCCTTCCTACAATTACTGCCTTTCCTGTGAGAATATTTGGTTTAAACATCACATATTTTTATCTTATATCAATGACCAAAAGCACTTGTCCAAGCTAGCTGGATTCAAGTCATTATCAATGTGAAATTAAACTTACCCACAGAATCACCTAGCTTTTTATATATCGAAGCTTTTTTATTAAAAAATTTTTATTTTTTTCATGTTTCCCAAGAATGTGGAATCGGAAGTTGGAAGATGAAGTGGATTCGCCGACAAAGGCTTCCGACAGCCGGAAACTGGAACCGGATGCAGGTAACTTTAGTAGAAGCGGCGGCATTTCAAGCCAAAAAAAATTCAGAGGGATCGCCGCAACTATTGCAACTACAAATAAGGTAAAAATAAGTTTGGCCAATGGCAATGTGTAAGAGAAGTTCAGGAACCATTTTTAGTTTTAGTGGCATATTTTAGATCTTTTTAGGTGTGTCTGCATCGAAAAAAAAAACTTAAAAGTTCGACTCCTAACTGGATCAACCGATAATTTACAACTTGGTCGACTATTCACAGTTTCCCTATCGACGTTCAGCGTTCACCGCATAAGAGACAGTTTGAAGCCGAATAAAAAAGTCCACCGTCCAACAAATAGCTTAGTCAATTCAAATCGAACAAAATTTTCGTCACCGATACTATGAGCAGAAATTGAACATAAATCATTATCATTCGGCTTTTTTGGTAGAAACCTAAGCCAGTAGTTATTTTGTTGCTATGTTGGTTCGTTTTTATGTAGGTCAAGTTTATTTTTGATGTTATCAGTCATACAGCCATGCCATGTCAGAACCGACTGGCATGTCTAAGCGTTAACCCGTTTTGCCTCGTGTATCGTTTTCCATAGTTGTTATTTTTGTGGTGATATGAGTTTTCTGGCGTACGGGAATAGAAGTTGAATTGTGCCACGATGAGACTTCTGAAATCAGGCGTTTACAAAAGGTTGTAAATATTTTGACTACAGCCCTTAAAATCACGTTGTTGAATATTTTAGGGCTGCCGAATTACAACTCGCTGTTATACCAAAAGGCTAAAAATTAACAACTAACAAGCTGAGGACAGTCAGCACACAGTTTAATCTGCCCTTTACCTTTCCTCGTATTGATGCGACTGCCCTTCAGACAGCACGAAGAGCGCCATTGTTCACCAGCATCTCTGGTCAATGATGGGACTATTGTTTTTTTTGGGGGGGGAGGAGATTTTGGCATATTTATCCTCCCATCACGAGAAAGCGATCAAAGCGCTATAACAAGCTCGTTTAGGATGTGCCAGCCTTCTATCTACCACACTAACATGGAGGAGTCCCGCTAAGTACCTTTAACCTTTCCCAACGACACAACAAGTAAACTTGCCGGCTTGTTCTTCACGCTGTCCTTTTAATGCTGAGTGTCAAGCAGGGAAGCTGCGAATACCAATTTTAAAGTTATTGGTTTGACTCGAGTCTACAGCTCCAGAGGCGGACACTCGGCCATCGACAATTCGACATATATTCTTTAACGCCAATTATCGTGTGTCACTTATCACCTCGACCATGCTTCTTTTCTTACCCATCTCATATCCACGCACTTTCGCTGTGTATTAAAAGAAGGAAACATTTCGAAATGCACATTACCAATGACATAATATCAACAGAATAAGTAACACTGTTCATAAATTAAAACTAAAAAGCAATGTCCTTCCTGGCCTACCGGACCGGATGAAGGCTAATAGCCAGAAACAGCGCTGTCTCGCTCTACGGTACTGTTCATAAATAATACAAGAACATTTCTGCGTTTTTTATAAAAGCTAATTTATTTGTTAAAACAGCATCGCAAAGCTAATTATAAGACCTCAATAGAAAAGTGCCCATTCTGATTGATACCATTTCACCAGCTCCTTCAATAAAAATATCTTTACAACAAAAGCAAGGCAACGAACATCATAACCATGGACACATACCCAACAATGATAACTATGTCATGTTCAACATATACTTTAGAGACATCAATCCAGAATTTTTAATGGTTGCATAAACGCTAGTAATTCTACATGCTCTACAATTATCAAGACTAATCATGATTTTGATTAGGGTGAACAGTGAGATTATATTACCACAACAATAGAGTACGGTATGCTTTTTAATCACAATTTTTATCAAAGCTACTGTACTGGTACTAGTCGTTATGAACAGCTGGATTTACTTATTTGGCATGGCCATTTTGTTTTCTTGTTTACAGTTTCGCTCACATTGACTGACCCAACCGACAACTTTATCCTGTTTGATTATGCTGCCAACAAATCACTTGCGAAAAGTAAAAGAAAAAAACGTATATACAGTGTAATTTGAAAAGGTGATGGATTGAGATGGGTTCAGACTTTTTTTCTTTAATTTCGTTGCTTACGAGAGGATCCTTTCCCAAACCATAAATCAATAGCTTTTAAAGTGATTTTGACATCTGAGTTCCCATAACTTCAGCTTTCAAATTCTTGAAAAGATCGTTGTTGAACTATTTATCCGTCATCTACCAAACAGCCAAACGTGTCCGTCCATATAGTATGCACAAGTTGTTACCGGTAATCACAATTAGCACCAACATTTACTTATGTTGTATAACATTTTCTAAACACCTACTATCTGTAGTCCACTGGGAGAAAAATGCTTGGACCCAGTTCACAGGTTCATTAATTTTTTCATTGTTTTCTCGATGTATGAATGGAAACATATAAACTTTTGTTGGTGTGATGAGCAAGTGAGTTTGCCTCACATATTAGTATGGCAGGCACTTGTTGATCAACACAAAATAATGCATTTTCAACGGTATATAAGTCAAATTGTTCACCCCTAAAATTTTTGTTTAAATATCAAGGACGACTTGAATGTTGAGTATATTTTCAGGGTGATTGGTGAATTCTCTTGCTGTTAATCATGCAATACAACCAACTTTCTATTATGCACAGTTATTCATACTTTTGTGCAAATTCGACCCATTCAGCGTAAAACCAGCATTGCCAGATTGCCCCACACTGGTATATACTTCGTTTGTTTTCTTGCATGTGCAGGATCCATTCTAGTAGTTGTTTAAATATGTAAAAGCAATATTTAGCAACTCCTTATTTGAAAATACCTGCAATAATACAGTATCGGTAAATGTTGATATATCGTAACCATTACCAGTAGTCTTAAGAAAGGCAGAGAGGGGGTTGACTTACCGGTTGACAATGAGTACTGGTACTTATATATAATTTATTTTTAAGCTAAATGATAAAATACTTTTTGAATACCGTTACAGTAGCACTGGACAGTTTGTTGGAAATTCGATAACCTATCAACAAACTATAAAAAAAACACATTTTAACGGTTTAATCATTCATGACTTTTCCTAACAGAACTATTGCGGAAATACCCAGTACAGTACCCATCCTACGTAAATTTTTTGTTGACATGGTAGGGTAGCCTCACCCTCACACGGTAGCTTAGCTAAGGCAGTTCAACCCCAGACCCAGTTCTGAGTTTCAACTTCCCACACAATAATTTCAGAGGTACTGATAGCCTATTCCACAATGTGAAGCAAAAACCGCCACTGACTGACTGATAGTATGTTAACATATCAGTATTATTCTTAGTCATTGCCCAACTGACATTGGATTTAACGATTTAACAACAATGAATAGCCTTCTGTTTGCACTTTGATGCATTGCAAACTGAGAATTATCACCTGGTAATCACAAAGTACAGTATATAGCTTAGTAGGCTACTCAGGCAGACTACTGCAGTCTCAGTCTTTATTTTCTTTTAAAAGTTCATCTTCTCCATCGTCTGCGACTGTGGTCTAACAAAAGCCCATGAAATCACTTGTCCAACAGTCTAATTCTAAACAATTTCGCACATCGCGGACATCGTTGACATCGCGAACATCGTTGACATCGCGGACATTGTTGACATCGCGGACATCGTGGACATCGCGCACATCGCGGACATGTACTATTTAGTAGCACCCAATACAAGAGATTTCGATTTCTTTTGCGAATGCATGTATGGAACTTTTTTAAAAAGTTTGCTTGACATATTTTATGTTGAGGTGAACTGTTTGAATTGCGTAATCTAAAATGTCACTGATGACTTTTTCGCGTATTTGGTGATACATATCCGAAGAGATTTTACAAACCTCTTCATTTATCACAAAATTCCATAAAGTATAAGCCTTGGCACAAAATTCCATAAAGCCTTGGCAAACTGTTTAATTTAGGTACGGTACATTTATTTCTTTATGAAAAAACTCAAACTTTTAGAAATAATGTAGAAACTAGGGATTAAGCTACTATCAATGAGATTGCACAATTTCAAAATCAAACATTTTATAAAACTCTTTCGTACAGTTGAAAAAACTGCTACAAATGGTAACGACTTTGTTCCTTCTTAAAAAGGCCTAAAAGAAAATTGATGAGGACTAGGTGTCCTAGTGGATTGACGTATTTAGGACGGTCATGATCGCATAATCATAATCGCATGACGTATTTTGGAAGGTGTAACGCCTTGAGGCTTTTTCGTGATAGAAGGCAAGTATGAAAATAAAAAATTGATAAAATCTATAGATTTTCAACATTTTGCGTAGACTAATTTACTCATACGATATGCTTAGCACTGCGATTGCGAATGCTATCATGCAGATCCGGCGCCAGAGCAGTCGACTTAAGGGGGCCAAAGTTCGACTTATGGGGGCCAAAGTGTATCGCATTTACGGGGGTAAAAAAGGAAGAAAGTTTTTTTGGCAGTTTATTTTGCAAATATTTATGCATTAGCCGCTGTCATCAAATGCTGCTGTCATCAAATGAGTACGCTTGTTATTTGGGGGCAGATTAAAAGACAGTATTTACATCTCTTGTGGTACCGAGTTCCAAATTATGACTCCTTTAAATATATAAGATCTCTGCAATTTTTCTGTTCTATAAAACAGTAAGCTCAAATTAAGTCCAGATGATGCCAACCGGGTTGTTCGTAAGTGTATCGCATTTACGGGGGTAAAAAAGGAAAAAAACTTTTTTGGCAGTTTATTTCGCGAATATTTATGCATTAATTTAGCTAGGCCTACTTCGTAAGTATAAAGATCTTCTAATTTTAAAATTTTTAATTGTGAATAATAAGTCGAGGCATGGTCCTGCCATCTACCACCGCCCAATACTTTAACAGCTTTATTTTGGAGTGTTCTTAATCTTTTTAGATACTTTTCGTATGTATTCCCCTAAATAGTAATACCATGTAGCAGATGTGGATGAATCATGGAATAATATAAGACCAGCAAAGCTTTTGGAGGTAGCACGTTTCTAAGTTTATACATTACACCTAAGGATCTAAAAATTTTTTTCGCCACTATGCCAATGTGTTCTTCAAAATTTAGTCTTGAGTCAATAGTGATACCCAAGTACTTAATTTGATCATTTGCTGAAATTGACGTGTTTAGGAATTGTATTTCAATATTTGGGTTGAGTTTGATAATCTTGGGAGGTATAATTAGAGTCGTAGTTTTTTGGGGATTGACGGTAATTGTATTGGCGTTTGTCCAAATGTGCACCTTTTGCAGTTTACTAATTATGTTGTTTCTTAATAAACCGGGATTGGCAGAATGAATTACTAAACACGTATCGTCGGCAAATAGTCTGGGGATTGAATTTAAAGCGTTAGGTATATCGTTAATATAAATAAGGAGGAGTAAAGGTCCTAAATTGCTTCCTTGGGGTACTTCCGTAATTATTTGTTAAGGTTTTAGAACTCAAGTTTTGGAAAGATACAAATTGTTGTCTATTGGAAAGGAACGAGTGCAATAGTTTGAGCGCTTCCCCACGAATTCCATAGTGTTCAAGCTTATGAAGTAATATCTTGTGACAAACCGTGTCAAATGCTTTTTTAAAATCTAAAAGTATTAGGCCTGTATATTGCTCATTATTAATTTGAAGAACAAATTAGGGAGCGCCCAGGTTCCCAAGTTTGGTAGGCTTTTGATCAAGATAGACTCTTCTGCATCGATTCCGTGATAATGATACGTCACTTAAATCCTCGAAGCGAGAATATCTTGCCTTCCCACGATGCACAATTAGAGTTACAGTCAGTGCATGAAGCAACGCAATTTCGAAAGTAACGGGATATAAGACTAAAAGATTAGGAGAGGGTAGCTGACAAGAAAGCATCGCAAAAAATAGCAATGCAGGGGATGCAGTAGCAATCCACGACCGGTTTCGCTCTCATTTTGAGCTCATCAGGTGAATATAGCTGGAAAATGGTGCAAAAATGGCACCGAAG
>OZ023231.1:40164478-40324283 GCA_964006365.1 Trididemnum miniatum | reverse complement strand
CATCCCCTGCATTGCTATTTTTTGCGATGCTTTCTTGTCAGCTACCCTCTCCTAATCTTTTAGTCTTGTATCCCGTTACTTTCAAAATTGCGTTGCTTCATGCACTGACTGTAACTCTAATTGTGCATCGTGGGAAGGCAAGATATTCTCGCTTCGAGGATTTAAGTGACGTATCATTATCACGGAATCGATGCAGAAGAGTCTATCTTGATCAAAAGCCTACCAAACTTGGGAACCTGGGCGCTCCCTAATTTGTTCTTTATAATTAAAACAAGGGTAACCGAAGTTAGCCTACCAAAGTGGTCATTGGGCAGTCCACACTCTGATTTTTTAATTATTAATTTGGTCACAAGTACTGGTTATTACATCTAATACAGCATGAGTTGTTGACATGCCATTTGGAATCCATACTGCGAGTCGTGTAGAACGGAATTTTTTTGAAAAAAAGAGATCAACCGACTGTAGATCAGCTTTTCAAAAATTTTAAAAAAACAAGTGAGATGTGATATTGGACGATAATTAGTTAGCTCTTCGGTTTTTCCTGTTTTAAATAAAGGTACAATTTTTGCAATTTCGTGGGAATATTTCCGTCGGAAAGCATTGTCAACAAAATAACATAACGTTGGGGCTAAAATACAGCAAGCGGTGCGAAGAAAAAACGGTGGTATGTCATTATGGCCAAAAGATTTATAAAAATTTAAGGAATTTATTGCGACTATAACTTCATTAACGCAAGGAGATTCTGAGAAAATTCATGGTGCCACTCGGCTGAAAAGAAATCTTTTAAATAATTCTTTTGTCGTTAGTGGCGAATTCGCTGGCTAATTTTTCACCTATTTTTAAGAAAAAATTGTTAAATTCCTCCAGATTTTGTTTTTGGTTAGTTATCTTGTTTCCTTGAACAGTTATGTTTTGAGGAAGTAGGCTGTCTTTTGAAGATTTTCCAGGGAGTAGTGTGCGAAGCAGCTTCCATGTCTTACGTGAATTATTTTTGAGCTCTTCAGCATAGAATCTTTTTTTTGCAAGAGTTTTAGTTTTGGTTACCTTATTGGCAAATATTTTATTCTCTCGTTTCTTAGCATCATCGTTCGATAAATAATGAGTTTTGTACATAATGTTTTTCAGACGAATGGATTCATAAACACTTTTCGTTATTTACGGTTTACTTTTTAGTTTTTTCTGATTTCGCGACATCTGCTTGAGAGGAGTGTGTTTATCAATTACTTTGTGAATCACACGTATATAAGCTTCAAATGCATCATTAAAACTCTGTTTGGTTAAATCATCTAAATTCGAAACAAAATCATTTACCGATACAGCCATGTCTTCGCAATATGATTCTGAATTAAAATTTGTTTTATCCCCAAAAAAGTAATGCAATTTATTGTGCCGAGAAGTATACCCAGATACATTACAGTATATGACATAATGGTCGGATAATTTATTATCACAGCGAATTACACCAGGCTTGATTTTGTGGATTGTGTCGTTATTTATAATGTCATCAATTAAAGTAGAGGAAGTATCGATTACACGATTTGGTACGGTAATTATAGGGATAGATCCAGAACTTATTATTTCCAGAACTTATTAAAAGTTCTGGAGGACGGTAATCATTTTTTTTAATATTTTATTGTAAAGACAAAAAAGCAGTGGTAACATTGTCGTTGTAAGTATAGAACGAATTCAGACTTGCGAGAAGTTTCTGTTGTATTCCAGCTTTCTAATAAAGTTCATATCTTGCTTTAGTAACTCTGTCAAGCCATTGGAAAAGTCATATCCAAAACTGCAACAACGAAGCTTAGGGAGAATAAATTATTATAGTAGCAATTGTTTTCTGAACATTGCTGTAGCGTAAACCATATGCTCCAGTTGGCAATACCTTACCTGCTGTGCCAACAACGAGAGCCTATAAATATTTGTTTGTTACAAGCCTAGATAATTAATCGTATTACAATGATTATGACTACTTCAGAAATAGCAATATCGTAGGTTTACTCTAACTACAAATTAAAATATGCTGAAGCTGAACCAAAACTAATAAAGCTCAGTTATAGTTCTTATGTCAAGCCATTTGTTGTTGGCTACCAAAATAAGGTATGATGGCCGCATCACTGCAGCTTTAACAATATCGACGAGAAGACAACCCCAACTGAGGCATAAAAACTTTTCTTTACAGTTGCTAATAAACTTCTCAGTTGGTGCTGAAAGTTTTGTACACCATATGCAATCAAATGGACGCTTTATGTTTTCATTTTCGTACAAAATATGGCTTATAATAAAAGCGCTTGCTTTGTTGCCCTACGAACTTTTGATAAAAGTTCGTAGCAGAGACTGGCGATATATTCTTGAATTTCCGAATTTTGCGGTTTAAATTATTTTATCATATCGCAGTAATAAAAAATTCCGTTGAGATCAATACCACTAAAAAAAAACGCTGCCATTTGAAGAAAATTACGAAGAAGCGACAAAAGCAACTCACAATCCGCATGCATATACATGAATGTACGCACTTTATATCTTTTAAAACCGTCATATTGCGTGCTATTTAGGCTAATTACTTTCACTTTTTTATAAAGCGTGTTGTGTTTCTTTACCACAAAATTCTTGAATAGAGTTTCATATTTTTGATTTTACGATATTATTTTATGTACGATTCCTGCTGCCCATTTGCAATCGCTCACAAAAGGCTATAGCTGCATAGCTTTTGTTGTGCGAGATCGTCCAGACAGCGCTGTCGACCCAAGTTGAGCGACATTTTAGAGTAAGGGGAAAAGCTCTAAATTTATTAAAAAGCTATCTGAGCGATCGTAAGCAATATACCAAAATAGTAAACTATAAATCTTCATGTCAGTATTTAAGCTGTGGGGTTCCACAAGGATCTTGTCTAGAACCGCTACTGTTTTTAATGCACATCAAAGACCTCCCTCTAGCTTTCAAATTTCAAACTACACTATTTCCTGATGACACTTGTCTCTGTCAAGAGGGAAAGGACTTGAAAAACCTGCAAATTGTTGTAAACACGAAATTGCAAAAAATTAATAATTGGCTTCGTAGAAATAAACTTTCGTTAAACTACAACTAAAATTTTTTTGTTCATCAATAAACACCCGTAGAAAAAACCTGAATGCAATTTTTCCGCTACTATTAACAATACAAACATAAACTGAACGGACTTTGTAAAATACCTTGGAGTATACTTGGATGATTCGCTCAACTAATCCTCACACATAACACATCTGTCTCTGCTATTAACAAGATACTCCGGAATGCTCTACCGCTTACAAAAACTAGTACCCCCGTATATCTTGCGTACGTTATATTATTTTAAGGTACGTAGCCGAGTGCAATATGGAATCATTTAATGAGGGTCTATCTTCCATTCAACCTTAAGAGAGGTGCGACTAAACAATATTGTTCGAACAATGACAAGCAGACGAAAATTTGATCATGTGTCCCCTCTGTAAAAAATTTATCTTTGTTAAAATTGCAAAATATTTATAAACTAGAACTTGCTAAGTTCATGTTATAGTTATCCTTTAATAAACTACCAAAAGTTATTGAGCCTGCGTTTCCAAAAATTGAAAATATTCACAACCATAATATTTTAGTATCCGTTCTACATTTAACATTTTAATGTCGTCAATTGGCAGATAGGATCAAAACCTTATCATGGATTTCGTTTAAAAAGACGTATAAACTAAGTTTACTATGGCAATACCTAGAAGAAAAAATTTGTAAATGTGGGCTAACGTATCATAAATTGTACCGTAGAGCGAGACAGCGCTGTTTCTGGCTATTAGCCTTCATCAGCCGCCCTCAGGTAAGAAACATTCATCTTCCAGGACGAATGATCTTGCCAGGATCACTCACCCCTTCGAATAAATATTTTTTAAAGAATTTAACCTTTGTGGTACGCATATCCACTCGTGTGGCTACGTCACCATTCCAGTCAAACTCTTTACGTGGCCAGGGTGAAGAGCAAACAACTAAAGAGCAGCGTCCTTCCTGGCCTACCGGACGGGAAGTCATGACGTCGTCATGGAAGGACGCTGCTCTTTAGTTGTTTGTATCATAAATCGCTCTTTAGTTGTTTGTGTCATAGGCCAGGAAGGACGCTGCTCTTTAATTGTTTGTATCATAAATCGTTGTTTTGTAAATTGTCATAAAATTATTTGTAAATATTGTAATTGTTATTATGTCTTCAATTGTTTCTTGCTTTTATTTTGTTGATAGACTAACACTGTTTTTCTTAGCAGAGTTCACTTACCACTGCATTTATGTTGCCAGGAGGCATCTTGGCTGAAAAACTGTATAGTTTTTCGATGCTCCCTGACCTTAACCACTTGCTAGATTTGTTTGTCTTTCGTGAACAGAGGACCGCGGGACTGCACCATAAAATTTTAATTAGCTAAAACTTTATGACAGACTAGGCCTGAAATGGATAGTTGCCGCGCGGGCGTCAGTTCACGAATGATGTTCAATGTTGTATTGTTTTTTCTTGTGCTTATCTTTTTCTCGCGTGGGTAAGGCCAAACAAACATTATATACTTACTTTCAGGTTAGTATCTATTTTAGACATGTTATAGGCTTTTTAAGACTGGTATAACCATTTTTTAAAGAAAGTATGCCAATTCCAGACTACCGATACCGATTAGTAACAGTATATACACTAGCCTACCATATTGTATGTACGGTATCAAAGTTTTAAAAAAATTTTTATTTGCCCATGATAATCTACTAAGGAATCTACATTTTTTCTAGCTAGCAGACAGTGTCGGTGTAAAAAATCTAAATGAAAAATTCACTCGACAATTTGTAACTTAAAATAGGTCTAGACTTTTCAATTATTGTAATTTAAAATTTCTGTTTAACTACGATACCAATAGTTTTTTAGAGCCCCCCCCTGAAACATACCGGTACTGGGTGAGACCCTTCACGTGGCGGTGGTACCGTAGCCTGGTAGCAGCTGGATTGATGTCGCAATCTGTGCTATCTGACGATTCATGATTGTAACTATAACTTTATGACTGTGATACTACGACTGTGCGACGCGCCTCTTAAAAAATCTTGAAGGATACTGTGTATATCAAAAACGCAAGCAAAAGACGAATATGTTTCTGCGCGTAAATACGCCGTTTAATTGACGTCACTTTCAACTTTTTAAAAAATGCTGTTAAAAAGGTCAACGTGCTGCTGCGATATTTTGTAACAACAAATAATCATTTAAAGGTTATTCAGCTATGTCAGTGCCATTTTTTGATCTAATATATTTATTTTTCTGGTTATTTATGAATGTATTCAGGTACAAGCTTGCTGGGCCAAAAAAACATGTTGTCGAGCAGAAAACTGTTTTTAACACTTCTATACTGTTAACAACAAATTTTAATACCGGCTCTGTGCATGCAAGTTTTCCGACATGCAGGTGCAGGTATGCTGTTATTGAAAATTGATTGCTCCTGCGCAAGTGGTTATGTAATCCTTAGATTATGACTCTATAAGTAAAGCAAAATAACTTGGATCCCGACCATACCTCAATTACAGACAAGCAATTCTGAACAGAGTTGTCACAGAAGTCACAACATTTAATTTCAGAACTTTTTATAGTCATTTTCCAAGATTTTTTCAAGACTTTTCCAGGACGATTTTGAGAGCATTTTTACAGGACCTAAAATTTCGTTTTTGCTTTTACTCTTCATATGCACCTACTCTCTTGTAGTTCTTATTGAAGAACAATTGTGATATAAAGCATTTGCATAATCAGCTGCTGACTGCTAGCAGAAAAAAGTTTCACATTGCAATAAATTATTGCCTATTAATTCACTCTTCTCAGTAAGTTGAGTAGTTCATACATAATTTACTGCAAAGTGCCAATTATAGCCATTTTAACAGTAAAACTTTAAACGCTGAGGAGATAAATAAAAAAGTTTGGATATCGCTTATAAACCCAACCTTAAATAAAATAAAATAAAATCTTCATTATTCTCGCCGTATTACGCCGAAGCGTGTAACGAGTTGCGGGGCCTATCTCCGCGGCTTAGCGCCTGGGCAACACAGCTCCGAAGAAACGTCGCAACGGTGGCGAGCCGTTGGCGACACTGTGCCGATTTGACCGGCCCGGGAACCGAACCCCAGACCTCCCGCACCGAAAGCGTGCGCTTAGCAATTGAGATAACGGCCGATCTATGTTGTGAATCCATTAAAGTTATTACTTTGTGATCTTGCATTACGATTTGTTTATTGTTGTCACAGAAGTGCCTCGTCCACACTTGGCGTAAAAATATTTTTACGCTGAGCGCTCAGCGTAAAATCTGTCTACTCTTACAAAAAGCAGTCGGCGCAACCTACGCCATTTTCACGTTGATTTTTGTTTTTTGACAAACTTGATTAATATGACATCACTGAGTCCTTTATGCGCTACTACCACCGCAATGAATGACCAGGAGAGACCTTGCCAATTCAAGAGATAAATCATTCCATGCAAACTTTGCAATAAAAATCTTGTTTATGGAATCCTAAACAACTAAATAACCAACGAAATGAAATCCTAAACAACTAAATAACCAATAAATAACCAATCAAAGGTAAGTCACATGCAATCAAGATCAGACAAAAATACATGTAATGGATTGCACAAGATTGTTAACCAACATATATACACTCCTAGACTATAGTTTACTCAAGAAAACAATTAAGATGAAGTGATCCAAAATATTTAGTTTATGAAAGTTGATTCTTAAGTTCTTAACACTCAGTAACTGCGGCGTCAATAATCACGCATCCAAAGTTTGTATCAATAAAAACAAATGTAAAGTTTTGCGCGGCAGAGTTCGATTGGTTAGTTCAAACGTTGTCACAATGTCTTTGCATAGCAATGTTATGGCAGCAGCGTGCTCGCACGAGTAGGAGAATGATGTAATCTTTTTGAAGTAGTTGACCCGACTTGGAATCAAACCCCAAGTCTACCGATCTAAAAACAGACGCTCCATACCACTCGGCCATCTAAACGGTCGGCCATCTGAACACTTAACCAGCTGACAGACCTTTAGTCGACTCTGTGGCTCTGTATCATTGCTTGCATATGCACTTGTACAGCCATATAGCATTTGATGACAATCTGAACTGGTGACACAAATAGGCTTTTCAAAATGCTAAACGCTTTAAACTATAAACATTAGTAGACTAACAGCGTTTCTTGACGCCCTAACAAACTGCACTAATATGCTCTTAGCATTAAAAGAATTTTTACCCTAAAAACGCTATCATGCCTTAAACAATAAAAATCGTTGTGATGATATGACACTAAACAACGGATAACAAAAACTTGATGCTTTAATCTAAGAACACAAGGAAAAGTCATTTCCTCAAGTGAAGTTTCACACTAAACTTGATGATTTGCTAATAACATTGTCTGACAATTACAATACATCACTTATAGTCTAATTGCTTTGCATGACGTGCCTTATTGTTTGCATTGACCAGTCTTAAGGCATCTGAGGACGCTCTGAACTTGCAACACTAAAACCTTGTCTACACTTGGCGTAAAATTGTTAGCGTAGCTTAAAATTCTTTGTTTATTGAAGTTAGTAGGAAAAACGCTAGCGCATATGTGCTAGCACGCTCAACGCGGAATCTTTAGCGTAAAAACTTTGCCTTCTTAGCAAAGTATTTTTCAAACGCTCAGCGTTTTGTATGCTCTGATCCTGAGGTAACAGTCAAGTCTTAGCCCAGGCTAGTTGAAAAACAGTGTTTTGGGACTCCTGCGTTATTTACTTAAACTCGATTCCATGTTTATGGAAAAGACTAGATCTAGACTTAGCGTTAGGACCTTAGCTATTTCAAATTTAAGCATATTTAGCTTGGAGAAGGCAGGTAAATATAACTCAGGCTTCTTGGCAAACAGTGTTTTGGGGCTCTTTTGTCTTTTTTGCATAAACAAGTCAGAGGTTTTCATATTTTCTTACATTTTTTGAAAAGACTATAAGCTAAATGCTTACTAATTCAATTTGCATGGCATAATAAGCTAAAAACAGAGGTGGACCTAGATTTGTAAGCATATCAGTGCTAAGTCTTATGTAACCCTATCCAGATTAGTCTTCAGTGCCATACATAACCACAAAACTTTTTCCACTTCTTTAGGCTAATGTTTGATTCATTGGTTGGAACTAAATGATGGTTAAAAAATATTGATATGTAGTCCTGTCCAGTGAATTACAGTGCCAATTGTGCTGCAAGTGACCAAAATAGTTCTTTTAAAGATTGGTTTTTCATTGAAATACCATGTGGGTAAATAGATTTATAGTAGGTTTTGAAGGCTTACTAACTAAACGCTGTAAAAACCTATTCTTAGGCTAGTTTCGCGATTTGACCGTTTATCAAATAGACTCAGGTTTTGAACCCAGGACCTTGTGATTGAGAGTTTTACCTCTCCAACCACTCGGCCACTGGACTGACAGCGTTTTCAATGCAATATTCAGTTATACATGCTCAAGCTTCTGCAACTTGCAGGCTTAACATTGAGCAGTTAGCCTAGTTGGCATGTGTCGGCAATGACAGGCCTGATTTTATAAGTAATAAAATAAGAGAAACCGATGCAAGTCTATATATTGAAAACACAACTGGTAGGCCTTGAGGACTTACTAAATAAACGCTATAAAAACCTATTCTTATACTAGTTTTGTGGTTTGACCGCTCATCAGATAGACTCAGGTTTTAAACCTAGAACCTTGTGATTGAGAGTTTTACCCCTCCAACCACTCGGCCACCGGGCTGACAGCGTTTTTAATGCAATTTTCAGCTATAAGGTTGGAGAGGTAAACTCTTAATCACATGGTTCTGGGTTCAAAACCTGAGTCTACCTGATGAGTGGTCAAACCGTGAAACTAGTTGTAGAATTGATTTTTACAGCGATTATTTAGTAAGTCCTCAAGGCCTACCAGTTGTGTTTCATATATCCAGACTTACATCGGCTCCTCTTATTTTATTAGATTTATAATGAATCAGTACAGGTAGCTTAAAACCGATTTGTTTTTTGTTTGCATTTTGGTGTCAATAGGTTTATTAAGCAGTTTGTCTACAGATAAAAATATTTAAGTCAGAAAATTTTGACAGAAACCATACCCTTGAAATAAGACTTAAAGCTTATTTCAGCAGTTTCACAATACCCAATTTTGTGAAGTTTATCCAATGCTAGTTACCAGCAGCCTCAATACAAATTTTTAAAAATATGCTTGAAAAAACTTTGCTGAGAGACGTGGATCAAAGAATATGAAGTATCTACCAATCTGCTTTCAGTAATATAAAGCTTTTCCTTATTATGTCTCATAGTTAAGTTTTCAAGTTTGTCTCTGTGTAAGTGACTTACACAGCAAATTGGTAAGCGAGCATAATGATGCTTCGGTTTGCAAATTTTGACACAGTTTTCGCAGTATTAAACCAGCAGCTCTGAAACTACTTGACGAGTTTGTTAAGCTAATATTTTGGGTATATTGCAGTTTTGCTAGCAAAGTTTTATGTGTTTGTTTTTAGATGAGATTATGCAAGATGCTGTGGAAAAACTTTAAGGAAAAGACGATGTGGAAACAAGAATACAAATCATTTTGCAGATGATATTCAACAGCCATCTGAACACTCGACAAACTGGCAGATGATATTCAACAGCAAGCTGCTATTTAAATGATTAAACAACTGATTTGTTGTTTATTTTGCAATATACGCTTTTGTTAATACAAATATGCAGAGTAGAGTTGCTGTAATATTCCAAGACTAGTGCGGTAGTAGGATGAGCACAATGTTTCAAAAGTGCGTAAATTTTTGAAAAAAGTTGACCAACACTGGTCTAGTCTACTGCTTAAAACTTCGATGTACAGAAGCATTGGCTTTCAACATAGAAGCGTTTTTGTTTGTTTTTTTGGTAGGCCCAAGTATTGAACCAACAATTTTAAAATTGGTATTCACAGCTTCCCTGCTTGACGTTCAGCATTTAAGGGACAGTGTGAAGAACAAGCCGGCAAGTTTACTTGTTGTTCCGTTGGGAACAGCACTTAACAAAATTCCTCCATTTTGGTGTGGTAGACAAATGGCTGGCATTTTCTAAGCGAGCTCGTATAGCGCATTAATCGCTTTCTCGAGATAAAAGGATAAATATGCCAATAATAAAATAAAGATGTATCGACTGCGGCACCCAGCATTGGTAGGTTTTGATGACTAGCATAAGAGCCGAAGCCAATGAAGTAATATCGCGACCAGACAAAAAATTACTGAAACATTCATCCACCTCTTTTTCTTCCGCATTACCCACAGTTAGATTATACTCCATTAAACATAGTTTCTTTACCACATTAGTTATTCTGCAAAAAATTGTATATTTTTAATTTATATAAACTCTTGCGCTGTTGAATAGATACTTCAAACTAAAAAATTGCCTTAAAAGATACGATAGAAATATACAGCTAATATTGTCATTCTAGCAGAGTAAGACTAACGAGTTCTCGGCAAAATAATTTATGCTTTGTACTAACTAGCAATTGCAAAACTGGATAAGCTTTTACAGCTACGCAAATTTTTACGAACTAAACAGCTATCGAGATTATAAAAACTGATGTTTGCCACTGCCCATCTTGCCATTTGAAGCTTACTCTGCTGCTTTACCATGGTCCTTAAAAACTCATCAAAGCTTACAATTAGGGATTGATCGGGGCCCCTGCCCTGGATAGGAATGCCACTTTTCGCCCCGGTCCGGCCCCGGCCTGAAAGGTCATAGACATTGTATGGGATTGAATTTCAAATTTATTTACCGTATTATCCGGCGTATAAAACGACCTTTAAAGTGCAAAAACCCACCCTTAAAAATTAGTCATCTTTTTAATGTGTGATTAGTCATCTTTTTTTAGTTTTGTTGAGTTCAGTTAACGGAAGAACGTCTTTTTTTATGTTCAAAGTTATATCCCTGCTTGGCGCAGTTTTTAATTATTTTCCTTTATACCAGAGTAACTTTCAGTTGTTTTTTGCCTTTGAAAGACCTGAATCCCTCGCTATTTTACCTGATTTACCTGAACCTACCTACCTTTTCCTACCTATTTTCCCTTTGGTTTATTTCACATTTCCACGGTGAAGGTACTGTGCTAAATGTCCTATATTTGTGATTTAATTTTGGTTTCCGTCACGTGAACCTACAATATTTACGGACTAATAAATATAATCAATGAATGAATGATTCTAGCTTTCAAGTTTCTTTTGGTTTTGTCAATGTAAAATTCTTCCAACCCGATCAACTTATTTAATATTTATTTCAGTTCTTCGTGCAGTCGCGATACTCGTGTATAGGCCTAACTTGCGATTATTAACTTGTTTAATTATTCTTATTTTTTATGCAGTTTTTTTGTTTTTTTGTTTATTTTTTCATGTTTGTACAACGTAATCCTACAGTATTTGAAACTAGTTTTATCGTGTTTACCCACTATATTTTCACTGCTGAACTTTTCTCTCCAATTGCATGTAATTTTATTCCACCCCTTTACTTTTATTTATTTAAATCCCAACTACTCTGTTTATGTCGTCATAATTATGCTGTATTCAAAAGAATTTCCTTCTTGTGCTGTTTATTCCTAGCCTATTGCTTATGTAGTTTTTTCACTGATGATGGTATAAGTTTTTACCGAAACGTTTGTGAAATGATTGCAAATGTATTGGCTATTATCTTTTTGTAAAACTAATTTTAACAAGGTACCATTATTAACTTATTCATCATTAGTTAGTGAAATGAATACTTAAGCAAACAGTTCGTCTGGTGTAAGGATTGAAACTGAACTGATAAACTCTGAAAAAGGAAACTAACTGTTCAAATTCAGTTTAATAATTCTGACGTTTCGCTGGTCAGAACAACCAGCTTTTTCAGACTCGAAAGGATCCCACAAAGCAATAAATAACTAGGCAAAATCAAATCAAAAATTATTTCTAATCAGCACATTATTACCAAATAAAGAAAAACATTACGTCAAAATAAAAATTACGTCAAACTATTGGTACGGATACTGAAGAATAGACAAACGGAAAAAACGTAATTTGTTATTTTGACGTAATATTTTTCTTTATTTAGTAATAATGTGCTCATTGGAAATAATTTTTGATTTGAATTTGCCTAGCTATTCTACTGTTTTGTGGGATCATTTTGAGTGTCTCTGAAGAAGCTGGTTGTTTGCTCCGGATGGCAGTTGTTTTGCTCCGTATGGCAGATGCTTTCCCGTAGCCCGGAGCATTACTCTGTTTACGCTATTTAATCTGGCTGACAGAAACCGATTCTGCCTTAACGGCGGGACACCTAACGATGTTCAAGCTGGGCAGTGGCAAACGTCCTTTTCAGGACGGGGCGATGCGCATCTTCCACGCACCGTCAACAAGTTCCACAGGCCCAGCGTTCTCCAACTGAACATCGAAGGCCTCACTGCAAGCAAGATGAGCGTGTTGCATCATCTTGCGTTACAGTGTGAGGCATTCGTCATCCTCTTACAGGAAACCCATTGCACCTCGGTAGAAAGGTTAGATCTTCCGAGCTACCATCTAGCTGGGTTTTCCTTGAGCAGGAAGCATGGTCTTGCTACGTTTGTCCATGAGCGTCTGAAGTGGATCCTAATCGACCAGTCCCCACCAACATCGGAGATCGAGTGGGTGTACGTGGATGTTGATAACTATAAAGTAGTCAACGTCTACAAACCCCCTCCAACACGGATGCAAGCATCTGATCTTCCAGCATTCCCCCATCCCTGCCTCTATGCTGGCGACTTCAACTGCCACCATGTTGACTGGGGCTATAATAATAACAATCCAGATGGTGAATGCCTGGCTGGCTGGGCCAGTGCCAACAACTTCACCCTGCTATATAGCCCCAAGGAGGCCGCCAGTTTCCACTCTGGCCGCTGGAAAACAGACACCAACCCAGATCTTGCATTTGCCAGTGTCGATTTGGACAGTCGCTTACCTGACAGACGTATCTTAGGAAAGTTCCCAAAGTCACAACACCGACCCTCGTTTATAAGTCCACCCAAACTTGCTCATCCAAAACCGAGCAAGCCTGTAAAGCGATGGAACTTCCGCAAGGCCAACTGGGACCACTATTCTAACCTAACCAACAAACTGGCCAAGAGTATACCGCCACCTGAATCTCAAAACATCGATCAGGTTTACCAGTGCTTTTGCAAGGTAATAAGCACTGCGGCGAAGAAATGCATCCCTCGTGGTCGACGATCAAACCACATACCTTGCTGAGATGCGGAGTGTGAAGACCTCTATCGGCATTTCCTGCAGTCACCTGGGGGCCCTGATTCGGATAGGGCTGCCACAGCCCTACTCACAAGGCTCGACGGGAAGCGGAGAAATCGCTGGTCAGAGACGGTCCGCAACATTGACTTTTCGCACTCCAGCCGGCTGGCATGGAATACTATAAACAACTTGACTGGTAGGTCACGACAATCCCCTCGTCAATGTCCCGTTTCAGCTGATGCTATTGCTTCTCAGCTGGTTAAAAACGGGAAATACGAAGGTGTGAATCGACGCTCATCTCGGATCGTTTTACAGGAAGTGTCTGACCTTTGGAGAGCTGATCCATTACATCCTGCGAATGTCTCCGGGAGTTTTTCCCATCGTGAGTTCGCTGCTGCCCTCCAACATTTAAAACCAGGCAAAGCTCCTAGACCAGATTCCATTTGCCCAGAGCTAATAATCCATGCTGGAGCCAGCTTAAAATCTTGGCTACGTGGCTTCCTATCTTCCTGCCTGCACCACCTCAAAATTCCTAAGATCTGGAGAAGAGCGCTAGTAGTAGCGGTCCCAAAGCCTTCGAAACCGGTAGAGGACCCAAGGAGCTATCGTCCGATCTCCTTGCTCTGTGTTCCCTACAAGATTCTCGAGCGACTTATCCACGCCCGCGTCGAACCTCTTATTGACCCTCTGCTCCCACGGGAACAGGCGGGTTTTCGACGCGGAAGATCCACCGTGGATCAAGTCACTTTGCTCACGCAAAACATTGAGAATGCATTCGAAGCAAAAAAAAGGCTGGTGCCGTCTTTATCGACCTGACAGCTGCCTATGACACTGTCTGGCACCGTGGCCTCACCTGCAAGCTGTTGCGGCTCCTGCCGGACAACCACATGGTTCGTATGATTATGGAGCTGATCCGCAACAGAAGCTTCACCCTTACAACTGGCGACAGCAAGCCTAGCAGGTTACGACGCCTGAGAAATGGCGTCCCCCAGGGATCGGTCCTGGCCCCCCTCCTTTTCAACATCTATACGTATGATATCCCCTCCATAACCTCCAAGAAGTTCGCCTATGCCGACGACCTGGCGATACTTCATACATCTGGAGAATGGAAGGAGTTGGAAAGGACTCTAAGCCAGGACATGACTACACTCTCGGAATATCTCCAGACCTGGCGACTGAAGCTCAGCTACACTAAAACGGTGACGGCGGCCTTTCACCTCCACAATCGAGAGGCTAAGCGTGAGCTCAAGGTCTGTAACATCGGTAAGACCTTACCTTTCTGTCCAGTTCCCACTTATCTTGGGGTCAAACTGGACAGATCGCTCACATATCGTCCTCACCTGGAAGCATTGCGCAAGAAGTTATGTGCTCGCGTCTCACTGTTGAGGCGACTTGCCGGAACAGGTTGGGGTGCTAACGCCAAAACATTGCGCACAGCTGCCCTATCTCTGGTCTACTCGACTGCCGAGTACTGCGCACCAGTCTGGTGCCGCAGCGTGCACATACGGCTTATCGACAGTGTAATAAATGACGCCTTGCGCATTGTCACTGGGTGCCTGCGTCCCACTCCATCGGTCTACCTTCCGGTTCTTTCAGGCATCCAGCCAGCTGAGCTTCGCCGCCAAGGAGCGACACTCTCCCTAGCCAACCGCAGCTCCCTGGACCCTGACCACATTTTACATGGCCAGTTTCATGAGTCACAGGACATATGTAGGGAGAGATTGAAATCTAGACGCTCATTTGTACCTGCTGCTCGGAAATTACTAGACAGTCTTTCTGAGATGGACGTCCGTGCAGCCGAGTGGACAAACACGACATGAAACATGGAGTACTCTGCCAACGCATTGTCACTCCACGCTTTCATTCCCAAGGTTAGCTCCAGACCTTTGGGTATGGGTCTGCCCAGGGCAGCCTGGGTCAAGCTCAACCGTCTGCGTTCTGGTGTTGGACGTTTCTGTTCGTCCATGTACAAATGGGGTCTCGCTCCTTTAGCGAATTGTGAGTGTGGTGCCAGTGAACAAACCGCAGATCACATCATCTCACAGTGTCCCATACATCGGGCAACCCGAGGTATGGTTGGTCTAATGGTTTTGGATGACGAAACAAGATGCTGGCTGAAGTCCCTTACAGTCAGCATCTGACCCAAGCAGTTTGGGAGCCAGAATGGTAAAAGGATAAAGTCTCGGCCTTGGTCCTTTCATTTGTCTTGGAAGAGATGCCCCGCGAAACGACGACGACGACAACAAGCTGGTTGTTCTGATCAGCGAAACGTCAGATCTATTAAACTGAATTTGAACAGTTAGTCTCTTTTTTCAGAGTTTATCAGTCCGGTTCAGTTTCAATTCTTACACCAGAAGAACTGCTTTCCTTAATATCAAATATGCCGGGTGTACAACTCCATTACATAGCGAAAGGATTATTAAAAAGTATCGGTATTTAGACAAAAAAAAATTGAGTATTAGCAGTAATATTTTTTTGACCACAGTCCCTCAAACTGCAGTTTTTTGCCGTGTGAGAAAGTAGACTACCACTGAAAGTTTAGCCTGGATCAAGGCTAGTATGAGATTTTATCAATCATCCAGTCTAGACACCTGGTACCGGGTAGGTGGCCGTTGTGTATTTCAGATTCTTAGCTAGCTGCACTTGCACAGTGTTGTTGACAATCTTGATATCACCTTGTAATTTTTTTGTTTGTTTTGTCAACGTCACATCGTATAGGTTTTATTGTCAACAGGCTGCTAGATTTTTTGAAGTGTTACTGGTACGCAAGGCATGATGTTTTTTAATAATTCAGTCTAGCAACCATTTTCCGATTATCGTACCTTCCGGTTATCCGGTTATAAAAAGTTAAAAAAATATGAAAATTATATTTCTTGCTCAAAGAAGATCTGGACTAAAGTTGCTTATTTTATGATTTTGCCGATCATTGATAAAGCAAGATTTTTTTGATAAAATATAATTACAGTGTATAATTATCGAGACGCATAATGAGCTTTAAAAATTCATAGATTTCACTGTTTCAGAAATAAAAAATCTGCATCTTTTCACCTTTGTTTTAATAACTATTTGCCGCACAATGTAATGACTAACTAAACCTTAATCATAACATTAATTGTGTTTAGTCTTGAATAAGCCGTCAGCATCTAAAAAATGGCGTCCGCGTAAGACAAAGATGCCGACGGCTTTATCCAGTTTAGACCCCATCAATCATACTAGCAGCAGTAGATATTCTTAAAAGCTGACTATAGTGCAATACCGGTAATAAAAGTGGAAACTTTTTATGATGCTATGTGAAACACACCATATTGTTTCAGTTCTTTGACAAAATTTACAGCAGCAGTAACTAGCTGTTTTTTTTTTGATAAAGCTTACATTAAGGTATTGTTTTATGCAATAAGCAAAGTATGCAATCAATATTTTTATTAGATGCATGATTTGTTAGTGCTGTTGTTTATACATGACGTCTGTTTGCTGCTTTGATAAGGTTTTGTGCAGATAAGTTTACTTCCACCACATAACCGGTACGAGCTGCGTATTGTAAAATTATATTGACTAGTTAATATTGTGTGTTATTGGTGATAATAAGTTGATTTGATAAATGGATACATAATTTCTTACTTCAGAAAAGTACAGGTCCATGTTATAATTTTTGCAGATCATGACACTAATTATTTGTCAGCTTGTTTAAATCCAATTTTATTTAAATGCTTTGCTGGTGTAACATGTAGTTTTGGTTTAGGATAGTGATGGATGCAATTTCTTTTGCTCAGTGATGGTGAAAAGTACAGACAAAGAGCGAAGATTTTTATATCTGCTTAATCAATTTTAAAAATAAAACGAAAGTTGTTTTTGCACTACGCAATGTTATGCTGAATTATCACACATTAAAACTTTTGCAACAAAAAGTAGTCCTTTGCATGTATGGTATATTGCGAATAATCATTGTATAACAAGTTGCATGAAATCCCGCTGCCCATATTAGTGTCTGATATGATGGAACAAGAATTGTTAGTAATTGGTTTTCAAGATTTGATTCTACTTTGTCAAAAAAGCCTTACTTTCAAATTAATTTTTTTTTGACAAATCATTGCCTTAAGCCGCGTTTACACATTAGTTCAGCTAGGCGCAGTGAAGTGAAGTTAAGTAGCGCGCAGCGCAAGTGACTGTTTACACATTAGTGAAGTGCTTCGCTGATTGGTGAAGCGCTGATTTTGGTTGTGTTTGGTCGCTGGTAGCAACCACCAACAACTAATCAATTCTGCCGGCAGCATGGCGCAGTGGTTTGATGCGTCGTTTTCACGATGACCATGATCGCAAGGTTAATGGTTCAACTCCCAACCTAGTCTCGTTGTTGCGTCCTTGGATAAGATGCTTCACAATAATTATCTCTGCTTGGAGAAACCTGGCAAGCAGCAAAACAAAGAAGTCAGAAGCACTCGTTCATTATTGGCAAAATATCCTCCTATCACGAGAAAGCGACGAGGCGCTGTACGAGCTCGCTTAGGAGTTGCCGGCCGTCTGTCTACCACACTAAGATGGGGTAATTCCGCTGAGTGCCTTCCCTATAAGCACAACAAGTAAACTTGCCGGTTTGTTCTTCACACTGTCCCTTTAATGCTGAGCGTCAAGCAGGGAAGCTGTGAATACCAATTTTTAAAGTCATTGGTTGACCAAACTCGTAATTGAACCCCAAGTCTCCCGATTCAGAAGCAGACGCTCTATAACACTCGGCTATCTGATCGGTTGTATCAAAATTTAACCGTAAAACTCGGAAACAAAGGCAACTCCTAAGCGAATGTGGATTCGTCCTAAGCATAGCGCCTCCGCCGCTTTCTCGTGATAGGAGAATAAAAATGAAGAAATCAAATCAAGTTAATGACATATTGGCCTGTGTTTTCCGCAAATAAATACTCAGTTTGATCTTGGATTTGAGAGATCTGTTCTTCTCTACCAGCACAATAAAAAAAAACAGATAAACCAAAATCGAAGCGTAGCCTCGAAGGAAGAGCACGAAAACAGCGAAGCTGTTGGGTTATTTAACCCCATTCTACGCAAAAAGAATTACAATGAAGATTACTAAATTAGCCTTCTGTTTCCAACAAGAGACCGTAAACATTTTTTGTTTTATAAAGCCGCGAAACGCAGTGCAGAGTGACACAGGATGAAAAAAAAAGTGAAATAGTTGTCTTACTTCATTTACTTTAAAAAATTAAAAAAGTGAAGCCCGCGCCATTTGTTTTCATCCTTCAGACGGACCGTCTACCCCCCTCTTCTAATCCAAATTTCATTTTCGCTTTGCTTCAATCAATTGCTTCAACTCGGGAGTAAAGTTAGTTTCTTGACAGTGCCAAAATTAGTAATGGTTGCAGCCTCCTTTCAATTTCCACTTCAAATAGGGCCCTTTATTTCATTTCCACGAAAACCTTTCATATTAGAGCACAACTCAACTTTAACATTATGTATCCTCCAAATCAGGTTCTATATTACCAAAAACCATATGTTTTCTCCACCTTCCCCAACCATAACATTGCACTACATATGTTCTGCCATTCTGTTTGTTTATTTCATAAGTTACCATTAAAAACACAAAAGCTTTTTAAATACGCCCTAAGCAGCGACAAATATTCGTATAAAGCGATCAACGCGCTAAGGGCTCGCTTAGGAGTTGCCGGCCATCTGTTCACCACACTAAGATGGGGGAATCCCGCTAAGTGCCCTTCCTAACGGCATAACAAGTAAACTTGCCGGCTTGTCTTCACACTGTCCCTTTAATGCTGAGCGTCAAGCAGGGAAGCTGTGATTGAATACCAATTTTTAAGTCATTGGTTTGACCCGACTTGGAATCAAACTCAAGTCTGCAGCTCCCGAGGCGGACGCTCTTACCACTCGGCCATCTGAGCTGTATGTTGTACAAGAGCAGCTTTTTGCGTAACACCACATAAACTTATGATCAAAAATGCATTGTTACTGCAGATACTTAGCCACGGCAGATCGCCGCTTCACCGGCTTTCGTCATGATAAAAATGTTGTGAGCAAAGCGAGCACACAAATAATGTGAAAATAAACGGCAATAAATGAGCTTATCCGAAATCTCTCTTAACGATTATGCAAAACTGCAGTTCTCCCGATGACCGCAATCAGCATGTTTTGAGACAAGGACATTAGAACAGCAGTATGTTTGCCCGGTAGCTTGTTCGGCAGATATTAAAAAACATAAACACAATAAGTGAAATTAAAGATAGCAGTTCCACGCAACAAAATTTGACGGTTTGCTTTCCAGAAACGAAAAACGTCATTCATAGCAAAATCAGTAAATTTTGCTAATTAGGCCTAATATTGCAGGATTCGTTTGGTTTTTAAGGAACACAACGCAAATTGTTGCTTTGGTAGTCTTTACTTGAATTAATCATCATCGGAGGACCAGTAACTCTGAACGGCTTGAATTTAATATAAGAGAAATACCCGCAGTCACGCGACTGAAACACCAAACTAAAAAAGATTGCTATAACAACTTGCATCTTCATTTTTGCAATGTCGTCCGCGCTTCCTCAGCCGAAGCGATACTTGCTTGCATAGCTTTCGTTTGCAATTGCAATCTTATTGAATCCAGCAATTTTTGTGCCTCTTGAGCCATATACTAAAAAAAAAATGAAAAGTTGGATCATAAACATTTTCTGCATAAGCAAATAAAAATCAGTGTTAAGTGCGGCTATTTTTGCAGTATTGACATGAAAATTAAATCCTGTGTAATTTTAAACCTTTTATCTCATTTTAGCATACTGTATTAAAAGTAAAAGTTGGAGACAGCGGGTGTTTTCAATATACACATTGTGTAGCGTCTAGCGGGAAGCTGCGAATACAATTTTTGAAGTATTTAGTATGATTTTTTTTTTTGATTGATTTCTTCATCTTTATCCTCCTATCACGAGAAAGCGACGGAGGCGCTATGAGTAGGACGAATCCAGACTCGCTTAGGAGTTGCCTTTGTTTCCAAGTTTTCCGCTTGAATTTTCTTCTGACTTCCTTAATTTGCTGCTTGCCAGATTCCACCAAGCAGAGACAATCATCGTGAAGCATCTTATCCAAGGACGCAACAACGAGACTAGGTTAGGAGGTGAACCATCAACCTTGCGATCATGGTCGTCGTAAAAACGACGCTCCGAACCACTACGCCACGCTGCCGACGCATGATCTCACCGAAAATAAAATCCAGTCTTTCTGCTACCAAATGGACGCTTTTCACCTACATACAAAGCGCTGGTAGCCTACTGTATTAAGTTACGGTAATTACAAACTTTTCCATTTTTAAATATCGATAAACACAAACACCACTTTTAAATACCATTTTCAACCCTTTTGCATTTTTAAATAAATACAAATTTGGTATTTTAAAACGCAAACCAAATAAATGAAGTTGCTTGTACATTTTAGTATCAACAATATTCGAAGATTTGTACCTTTAGTTCTGCTGCTTTCCAAAAAAAAAAAAATTTTAGGTTAGAGGTAACAACGTCTTCTTCGCATTCGCTTTCATCAACTTTCTTTTGCTTTCTTAAAAATTTTGGACCTGCATAAAGCACGAATGAATTGTTTAGACAACCAATGACCAATCAAATAGGAGAGCAAAAATAATAAAAAAGTCAACAGTTTTAAGAATGAGAGCTTTAATTTAAAATTGCAGGTATTTTGTCACCTAGAAAATAGGAGAGCAAAAATAATAAAAAAGTCAGAAGTCTTAAGAATGAAAACTTCAATATCGCAGGTATATCACTATTGCATAATATCGCAGGTATCCTATATCACTATTCAACTTGTATACAAACGACACATACCGGTATCCAAAGATTTAACTCGACTCCACTTTTTGCTTTGTAACTCTGATCTGCTGGGTTCCTGAAACTGGACTGCATCTGGGCTACTGTGTTCGGAAACATCTGGTGCTGTACAGTGTACATACGGATTCTGAATGGCTCAGGGACTGGGGTGACATCCATTGAGAAGAACTTGGCATAGAATTTTCTTTTTCCAATAATTGTCTCCAACCTACTTTTTGGTTGTCTACATCAACCATGTTGAAAGATATGCTGCGCAAAAAAAAAAAAAATTCACTCACCTACTACCTCAAACATTTTCTGATAATGAAAAATTTGCATTCAGTATTAAAATTCTATGCTCATCTATAATATTGCTTTCAGTCAATGCAGCATGTTATTGGTATAGAATCCCACTTCAAAACAAAATAACAAAACGGTAAAGCAATGAGTAAAAGTAAAACTAATTTTGCCCAAATCTAACTTTACTAAACGACATATAGCTTGCTTCAATTCCATTAGCGAAGGGGCGAAGTAATTCGAGGGCAGCATCGCTTCAAACAACAAACATTATAGCAAGTTTATTTTAGTTAAACTGCGCTACATCTGTGCTGCGGCAATTTTGGATAAAATCCTTCCCAATGATCATTACTGCTGGAGGAAATCCTAACATGTTGCAAATTAGAAAAGCAAAACATCACCAGCCAAACTCGGATGAATATTCAATTTTTTGTGAAAGGAGGTTAAAATAAAGAAACTAATTAATTGTTAGCCGTTACGTCACAGCATATCCATCTATGCGCATAACAACTGCAAGATACCGAGACAGCAATATCCAAACACTAAATAAATACGGTGAAAACAAGAAAACTTGCTTTTCTTGTCGATTGTTATCAAAACACTATTAATCATAACTAACCGCAAACCTTTAGCAGTTAGCATAGACCATGAGACGCCCTTAACACCAAACACAAGCAAGTTGCAATCAGGCTAGTAAAAATGTCAAACTAAGATCGAAACTCTCCAGGACCACTGACAAAAATTACTATTCAATTCAATATATACATGTACCACTACTGTAAACATGACTTCAGACAAGCAATAAACTATTACCACTTATCCGTACAGTTTTTATAACATGTATTGATAAAAAAGTTGTTGTATAACTGTTTTGAACTTACCTTCTGAAGTGCATATGAGGCTGGATAAAAGACATAACTTCATACAGATTCCATTTCCGCTGTGGTGTGAAACTATCGCCAGATCAGCTTTTGTCTAACCTCTCCTTCTCCTTGTTGAATTTGGTGCGCAAATTCTTCCACACACTTCTGCACTCTGCAGAAATAGTCATGGTTATAACGTTAATGAGGAGTTATGCAAGCACACTCATTAACCATGCTTCTGGCATGATTTAGGCATTACAAAGCAGACGTTTGGATGCATGGTATTAGAAGCAAGCATCGTTTAAACAATAATGTTTTTACAAGCTGTCAAACTTTATTGTTTTTCTATCCATTGATTGATTGAGCATTTTTTAATGTCTAAAATCTCAGTTTGACAAGTTTTTACCAGGATGAACAAAACAATCACACAATTTTGGTAACACACATATACATTGCAGAAATTGAAACCTCTAACAAGCACAGCATATTTTATTGAAGCACCTCAATTTGTGTAACAGTATAACGTAATTTATTACGGTATATACTATTTTACAAAAAAAATTGTAAGAAGTACTGATACTTTAACCAAAGCAGATGGCACAACTTAAAAAGCAAAAGAAAGCAAAGTATATAAGGGATAAGATTATGCGCCAATATCACAGGTACTGTGCAGATCAAAATCAAAAATGTAGGCCTGCATAGTTCATTGCAATACCTTTAATCGGACAACCACACACTGCGGAAATGCTTTTCCAAGCATTTTGGCGAATATATTTGTTTCGGTATGCCTCTTTTGTCACATCATGAATGAATGGCTATTTCAACACTTCAAGAATTGAAAGTTTTTTCCAATTATCAGCGTGATTCATTTTGAATGACACAGTGATATGAAATGTAAACAACTAGGCCTACAGCAATATAGATAATAATGCAATATACCGGTAGTGAACCTTAAACTGAAAACAACCATTGGTCACTGTCAGATACTATATTGAGTAAAAATTGAAAGAAAAATTGCACAAAAAACTGTTAACATTAAGCAAATAAATAAATAACAGAGGGTATTTTCAAATTATATTGAACTGAAAATTCAACAGTAATTGAGGGAGACTGCGAAGTGAGCTTGCGCTCTTCGAGTCAGCAGCCACCAGTTAAATATGTCAAATGAGATCAACTCCAGCTGCGAATCCAACCCGTCACGTAGGATCTGTCACCTGCGCGCGGTACCGCTAGGCCATGTCGCAAAGCCAGCTAGTACGGTACCGTACCGGTAAGCCTATATTTGTTAATCATTCAACTGCTACCGTACTTCTCAGTGCAGTCTATCAGTCCTAATATTGGTGTTTTGAAAAGCCTATCATTACCCAACTGATAGTTTTTCACACATAGTCACTAGCAGTTATACAACCACAGATAGGCATAGGCATCTACTGGTACTGTATATACCGGTACTAGTCATCCTGTCAACTGACTTTAAAAAATTAAAATATACCGGTACATATGACATACCAGTTGTTTAAACTATGAATCTTTGAATAAAATATGCTTAGCCAAACTTGCTTGTTTACTGCTTAGATAGGCCTATATACCAGTCTATACTAGTACCTCAACAGATAAACAATTTTGTTTCTCTGACCCTGTGGCCCTAAATTATAAAACAAGGTTGGGCAGTTGGTTATCGGTACCCATGATAAGGACTACAGGTACGATAATTAGCCCTTGGGGAAAAGTTACCTTTATACTGTTAACCTACCGGTACCAATACATTGTCACAATAGCAACTATCCATACTCAGTACTGATGGCTGATCCTACCCCCACCCAGCACCCAACTCTTTGCTACAGACAGGCGGCCTACTGGCCTAGGTTGGGTGACAAGTCACTTACCGGTACCCTGTGTTTGGTGGCAACAGTCCAAAAAAGAGCATAGTCCAGTAAACTAGTACAGGCCCATTTAAGCATAAAAATACCAGTAGCCAACCGTTTTTGTAAAAGCCTATCCTTGCCCAAATTAGTCTACTACTTTACTAGGCTTTGTACACTAGCGGTTACTCTACCATTAGTCAACCAACTACAAAAAAACTTAAAATATTTGATTGAGATCAAACTGCAAATCTTGGATAAACTATTCGTAGCAAAACTTGCCTATTAACCACCTATAAACTCCCTGCACATAAACACTTTGATCTCTCACGCCCTCTGGACCTATTTTCGTCAGTAGCAGTCGACCTATAAACCGCGCGCACCTAGGCTCAAAAGTGGCTTTGTAGCTACTTGGTGCACTGCACTTCACTTCACTTCACTTCACTGAAACTCTTGCGAATCGCTGCACCCGGCACAAAGAAACAAACAAAAACCTGCGCGTAGCTTCACCAATGTGTAAACGCGCCTTTAGTTCGTTGGTTATGCATTCAGTAGTGATTGGATTATTGCAATTTGTTTTGTGATTTCATGTGCCATAAGCTCAATTTGTGTGCCCCCAGTACAATGCTCAAACTTTGTGCAGTTTTTTAGTGGAGAAAAAGGGACTGCAGTTTTTTTGTGGGGTTGAAGTTATAAATTATATGCAATATGATTTTTATGCAATAGTAAATTGTATAAAAATTTTGCAAAAAAACAATGCTTATACAAAATTTTCTGCACTAAAATGTGAATTATGACGTACAAGTACACTGTTTCAATCTGGTGTATAAGTGAGAGAAATTATTAGCAAAAATGATGTAATGTAGCTTTTTTGTAAACTAGAACTTTGGTCAGGTGCTGTTTTGAATATAGGCTATTATAGTTGATCACTTTCACACTGTGAACAATTTTCAACGTTTGCAGGTTTTTTTATTATAGTAAAAACACAGGTTGCTTGCCAGTCATAGTTGCAAATCCAGGGAGATTGTAGATGTATCCTCCCAACAATGCAGCAGCATCTCCTCTAATATTTTTTATGGAAATGGAAATTTCCCCATACGATGTATAGCAAGCCTACCCAACCAAGACGTATAAATGCTAATTACGCTGATAGTAAAGAGCAAATCAGTTCTGCTTCTGTCCGCAGCATTTTTTGCTTATAAGGCAATGATTACCAATGAATAGGCTATACTGCTCTTTGTTATGCCAGATAATTAATTTTTATTTGGGCATTGTTGTGACAATTTAGAAAAACTTTGTAATTTAATGATCAAAAAGTTTAAGGAAAGTGTGTGAATTACAATGATATGCAGCACAAGCATAGGCGCATGCAGGAAGACACGGTGCCATGCCCCTCCCTTTGGCCCTGTAATAAGATGCTCAAACTTTACTTTTAAGATATCTCAAACTAATAATGGTTACAGCCTTCTTTTTTTATATTTTAACCAAGCTTTTGCTTTTAGACATAAGCTGCAAAAATATTTTTGCTTTGTCCATAGTAACTGCACTCACTGCATGCCTTTTTTGATAAAAAAAGGTGCTAAAATGAGTATTTTACATGTGAAATTTGTAAAAATGCGTTGGCGGTTGGGAGCTACGTTCCCAGATCCCCATGACTTCCGGCAACTGGGGGTTTCAACCCCAGATCCCCCGATTATGCTTCCATCTCTTTGTCAAATCCTGAGTGCGCCACTGAGCAGAAGGAACAGATTCAAACAATGCCTGGCTAGCAATTGATTTGCCAACTTTCACCCCCCGAAATATCGAAAAATGTTTAGTTTTGCTAAATCATCCCCCAGTATCGAAAAGCGGTCAATTATACCTAATCATCATCCCCAATGCTCAACATAGATTTGCACCCCTGCTGAATGTGTTAGTCATATACTGTTAGCTAACACTGTTTTATTTAGGTGCTGGAGTCTTTTTTAATCTTTATCACATCGGCATTGTTTATGTTTAGTTTTGAATGCAAAATGGCAATTACCGAATTCGTGTCTACGAATAACAAGACATTAAAGACATTTTTTTGCAAGTCAGAATTTTTTCACAGTTGGTTACTCGGCTGATTATTGCGCTGTAATATTACAATTGACCAACAAGTTTCTTTAATTTTAAAAGTGTTACGGTATTATACTGATCAGATGGTCGTCGTCGTCGTTTGGCGGGGCATCTCTTCCAAGACAGATGAAAGGACCAAGGCCGAAGGTTTATCCTTTTACCACCCTGGCCACCAAACTGCTTGGGTCAGATGCTGACTGTAAGGGACTTCAGCCAAACTGCTTGGGTCAAATGCAGACTGTAAAGGACTTGTTTCGTCATCCAAAACCATTAGACCAAACATACCTCGGGTTGCCCGATGTATGGGACACTGTGAGATGATGTGATCTGCGGTTTGTTCACTGGCACCACACTCACAATTCGCTAGAGGAGCGAGACCCCATTTGTACATGGACGAACAGAAACGTCCAACACCAGAACGCAGACGGTTGAGCTTGACCCAGGCTGCCCTGGGCAGACCCATACCCAAGGGTCTGGAGCTAGCCTTGGGAATGAAAGCGTGGAGTGACAATGCGTTGGCAGAGTACTCCATATCCCATTTCGTGTTCGTCCACTCGGCTGCACGGACGTCCATCTCAGAAAGACTGTCTAGTAATTTCCGAGCAGCAGGTACAAATGAGCGTCTAGATTTCAATCTCTCCCTACATACGTCCTGTGACTCATGAAACTGCCACGTAAAATGTGGTCAGGGTCCAGGGAGCTGCGGTTGGCTAGGGAGAGTGTCGCTCCTTGGCGGCGAAGCTCAGCTGGCTGGATGCCTGAAAGAACCGGAAGGTAGACCGATGGAGTGGGACGCAGGCACCCAGTGACAATGCGCAAGGCGTCATTTATTACACTGTCGATAAGCCGTATGTGCACGCTGCGGCACCAGACTGGTGCGCAGTACTCGGCAGTCGAGTAGACCAGAGACAGGGCAGCTGTGTGTAATGTCTTAACGCTAGCACCCCAACCTGTTCCGGCAAGTCGCCTCAACAGTGAGACGCGAGCACATAACTTCTTGCGCAATGCTTCCAGGTGAGGACGATATGTGAGCGATCTGTCCAGTTTGACCCCAAGATAAGTGGGAACTGGACAGAAAGGTAAGGTCTTACCGATGTTACAGACCTTGAGCTCACGCTTAGCCTCTCGATTGTGGAGGTGAAAGGCCGCCGTCACCGTTTTAGTGTAGCTAAGCTTCAGTCGCCAGGTCTGGAGATATTCCGAGAGTGTAGTCATGTCGTGGCTTAGAGTCCTTTCCAACTCCTTCCATTCTCCAGATGTATGAAGTATCGCTAGGTCGTCGGCATAGGCGAACTTCTTGGATGTTATGGAGGGGATATCATACGTATAGATGTTGAAAAGGAGGGGGGCCAGGACCGATCCCTGGGGGACGCCATTTCTCAGGCGTCGTAACCTGCTAGGCTTGCTGTCGCCAGTTGTAAGGGTGAAGCTTCTGTTGCGGATCAGCTCCATAATCATACGAACCATGTGCTTGTCCGGCAGAAGCTGCAACAGCTTGCAGGTGAGGCCACGGTGCCAGACAGTGTCATAGGCAGCTGTCAGGTCGATAAAGACGGCACCGGCCTTCTTTTTCGCTTCGAATGCATTCTCAATGCTTTGCGTGAGCAAAGTGACTTGATCCACGGTGGATCTTCCGCGTCGAAAACCCGCCTGTTCCCGTGGGAGCAGAGGGTCAATAAGAGGTTCGACGCGGGCGTGGATAAGTCGCTCGAGAATCTTGTAGGGAACACAGAGCAAGGAGATCGGACGATAGCTCCTTGGGTCCTCTACCGGTTTCGAAGGCTTTGGGACCGCTACTACTAGCGCTCTTCCCCAGATCTTAGGAATTTTGAGGTGGTGCAGGCAGGAAGATAGGAAGCCACGTAGCCAAGATTTTAAGCTGGCTCCAGCATGGATTATCAGCTCCGGACAAATGGAATCAGGTCCAGGAGCTTTGCCTGGTTTTAAATGTTGGAGGGCAGCAGCGAACTCCCGATGGGAGAAACTCCCGGAGACATTCGCAGGATGTAATGGATCAGCCCTCCAAAGGTCAGACACTTCCTGTAAAACGAGCCGAGATGAGCGTCGATTCACACCTTCGTATTTCCCGTTTTTAACCAGCTGAGAAGCAATAGCATCAGCTGAAACGGGACATTGACGAGGGGATTGTCGTGACCTACCAGTCAAGTTGTTTATAGTATTCCATGCCAGCCGGCTGGAGTGCGAAAAGTCAATGTTGCGGACCGTCTCTGACCAGCGATTTCTCCGCTTCCCGTCGAGCCTTGTGAGTAGGGCTGTGGCAGCCCTATCCGAATCAGGGCCCCCAGGTGACTGCAGGAAATGCCGATAGAGGTCTTCACATTCCGCATCCCAGCAAGGTATGTGGTTTGATCGTCGACCACGAGGGATGCATTTCTTGGCCGCAGTGCTTATTACCTTGCAAAAGCACTGGTAAACCTGATCGATGTTTTGAGATTCAGGTGGCGGTATACTCTTGGCCAGTTTGTTGGTTAGGTTAGAATAGTGGTCCCAGTTGGCCTTGCGGAAGTTCCATCGCTTTACAGGCTTGCTCGGTTTTGGATGAGCAAGTTTGGGTGGACTTATAAACGAGGGTCGGTGTTGTGACCTTGGGAACTTTCCTAAGATACGTCTGTCAGGTAAGCGACTGTCCAAATCGACACTGGCAAATGCAAGATCTGGGTTGGTGTCTGTTTTCCAGCGGCCAGAGTGGAAACTGGCGGCCTCCTTGGGGCTATATAGCAGGGTGAAGTTGTTGGCACTGGCCCAGCCAGCCAGGCATTCACCATCTGGATTGTTATTATTATAGCCCCAGTCAACATGGTGGCAGTTGAAGTCGCTAGCATAGAGGCAGGGATGGGGGAATGCTGGAAGATCAGATGCTTGCATCCGTGTTGGAGGGGGTTTGTAGACGTTGACTACTTTATAGTTATCAACATCCACGTACACCCACTCAATCTCCGATGTTGGTGGGGACTGGTCGATTAGGATCCACTTCAGACGCTCATGGACAAACGTAGCAAGACCATGCTTCCTGCTCAAGGAAAACCCAGCTAGATGGTAGCTCGGAAGATCTAACCTTTCTACCGAGGTGCAATGGGTTTCCTGTAAGAGAATGACGAGTGCCTCACACTGTAACGCAAGATGATGCAACACGCTCATCTTGCTTGCAGTGAGGCCTTCGATGTTCAGTTGGAGAATGCTGGGCCTTTGGAACTTGTTGACGGTGCGCCGAAGATGCGCATCGCCCCGTCTTGAAAAGGACGTTTGCCGCTGCCCAGCTTGAACATCGTTAGGTGTCCCGCCGTTAAGGCAGAATCGGTTTCTGTCAGCCAGATTAAATAGCGTAGACAGAGTAACGCTCCGGGCTACGGGAAAGCATCTGCCACCCGGAGCAACGTGAAGTGGGATAATGATAAGTGATAAGAGAAGTGGGATAACGTGAAGGATAAAGAGATCAGATGGTGAAGTGGGATAATGCGTTTGGATTATGCGTTTGGTTCTTGTTCGGTGGAATCGGAATTCGATTCCGAGTTGAGTTAAACCAATCGTCGTCGTCGTTTGGCGGGGCATCTCTTCCAAGACAAATGGAAGGACCAAGGCCGAAGGTTTATTCTTTTACCACCCTGGTTACCAAACTGCTTGGATCAGATGCTGACTGTAAGGGACTTCAGCCAGCATCTTGTTTCGTCATCCAAAACCATTAGACCAAACATACCTCGGGTTGCCCGATGTATGGGACACTGTGAGATGATGTGATCTGCGGTTTGTTCACTGGCACCACACTCACAATTCGCTAGAGGAGCGAGACCCCATTTGTACATGGACGAACAGAAACGTCCAACACCAGTACGTAGACGGTTGAGCTTGACCCAGGCTGCCCTGGGCAGATCCATACCCAAGGGTCTGGAGCTAGTCTTGGGAATGAAAGCGTGGAGTGACAATGCGTTGGCAGAGTACTCCATGTCTTATTTTGTGTTCGTCCACTGGGCTGCACGGACGTCCATCTCAGAAAGACTGTCTAGTAATTTTTAAGCAGCAGGTACAAATGAGCGTCTAGATTTCAATCTCTCCCTACATATGTCCTGTGACTCATGAAACTGGCCATGTAATATGTGGTCAATGACTGTTAAACCAATGCAATACAAGTCAATGCAAGTTAAACCAATGACTGCAATATTCGTACTTGCAGCTTTTTTGCTTGACATTTAGCGTTAAAGGGACAGTGTAGAGCAAACTGGCAAGTTCGCTTGCTTTGCTGTTGGAAAAGGCACTTAGCGGGATTTCTCCATCTTGGTGTGATGGATATATAGCCGGCAACTCCAAAGCAAAAGGTTACTACGGTACGGTACGGTTAGATTTTGGAAAAAAGTACGATAGGGAATTACGTACGGAATTTTTAGAAAAAGTACGGTACGGTACAAAAATACGGTATTATATTTTCCGTACTGTACCGTACTTTTTCCGTATTCCAGTAACGCACGTTTTGCACTTTTGCTTCCAAGTATTGCACTTTTCTTTCTTGCCTATGATTTTACCCCGTCAGTTGCGCTCTCCGCTCACACCACCAGTCGCCCCTCACAAAAAGATAACCAACATAGTTTTGTAGCCCACAAAAGCAAAGTTTTGTTCAACAGCTAAAATAGAAGAACAATTAATTTGGACTTTGACATGACTTTTACAGCCCAGATGGCTGAGTGGTATCAGCCTTCGCCTCGGGAGCTGTATAGATTGGGATTTGACTCCGAGTCGGGTCAAACCAATGACTTTAAAAATTGGTATTAACAGCTGCTCGACGCTCAGCATTAAAGCGACAGTGTGGAGAACAAGCCGGCAAGTTTACTTATTGTACCGTTGGGAAAGGCACTTAGCGGAATTCCCCCATCTTGGTGTGATAGACAGATGGCTGGCAACTCCTAAGTGAGCTCGTATAGCGCATTGATCGCTTTCTCGTGATAGGAGAATAAATATGTAACTAAACATGAAATAAATGCAATGGTAAAAGTTTCCTGCTGAATTTTTCTTGACGTAAACTGGTTGAAAAAAGATTAGTACGGAAAGGTACGATATTACGATACGAAAAAAATTCCGTACCGTACTGCTACGTACGGTATTCTTGCAAGGTATGAAATTACGGTACGGTATATTTTTAGAGGAAATTAGTACGGAAAATAATTCCGTACCGTACCGTAGTAACCCCTTGCTTCAAATCAAACTCGTACAGCGCTTAGTAGTTTTCTCGTGATAAGAGAATAAAATTGCGACTAAATGAAAAAAATAACGGTTTTTGTTTCTAATCAAACTACAAGTTGGATTTTTATTTTCAAATGCAAAGCGTTGAAAAGTTTCATTAATTATCATGTGAGCTTGTGGGATAAGTTCTTGTGTTGCAGATTACAAAGCTGCGTTTTTGACAACCCAATTCAACGTGAAACCAATATCTTAAATCATAAACAATACTTCATACCTATTGTCGACATAATAAGATTATTATTTTTGATGTTAAGTGTTTATTCTGCAGTGTTGTCCAATGTTTACCACGTCAAGATGTTTAAGCGTTGCATAGATGTACAATTGTGCATTCGTTCACGTCCAAATTTTGCTAAAATGCTTTGATATAATTCGAGCCAAAATTGTGATCAAGAACATCATAACAAAGACATTTTATTTTCAAAACAATTTCCTTTAACTTACTCTACAAGTTTGAATGAGGCTCAATCTTCGCTGACAGAGTGCTCAATGACTATGGTTACCTAAAGCTTGTATTGTATTTGAATGAAAACCGTAAAACACCTCCTTTTTAAAGAAGACACATTATGTCTCCGGAAGAGGCGATAACGGCGAAACAAGCTGTAGTGGCTTTACGATTTTACTGTAATTTTATTCAGATGTAATCTCTGCAGATATTTATAGCACGAGAATTTGTTACGACTTGAATTTTGTTCGTACTCGTTATGATCGGTGCCTACAAGGGTTACTGCAAAATAAAAGTTCCAATGTGGCAATTCTGTAATTTCAGCCGTAAAATTCATTTTAAGTACCCAAACCCAAAATTAATTTCGGCATCCCTATATAAAATGTTGGTTGAGTTCCGGCAAAAACGTGTCAAGTTCACAAGCCTACCGGTAAGTAATTCCACAAAAGCGAAACTCTGATGGGTCTAAGGCAGAGCTGGTTAAACTACGGCCCGATAGGCCATTTGCAGAAATACGACCCAAGAGACCATTCGCAGACACTTGCAGAAATACAAATTTCCCCGTGAATCAAGGCCTTTTTTGCTTTTGACTGATTCTTGGTAAGAAACAGGACATCTGAAAAGGTGTAGACCTTTTTTACTCTTCGCCAATTTTTAATAGAAAACAGCGCATCTCAGAGCGTGTAGACCTTTTTTTGCTCTACCAATCAGTGCTGGTCTTGGCTTCAAACTTTTTTTGAATGTAACTCTTTGTGTGAAAAGTTTGCCCACTCCTGGGCCCTGGTCTATCGGTTGCAGTTTCGGGCAAAAGTCCGCCCTGTAGCTGTTTATGCATTCATCAGCATTCACCAGCCATTCACAAATAAGAAATGCATACGCTGAAAGTGTTCATTTGCCGAAATTAAATTATGTTGTTAACCTGGGTGCGAATTGAACGCGCAAAACTTTGCTACTTTTTATGTCACTTCAGCGCAAAGTTTTGCTTAGCGACGCAAGTAAAAAACATAAATTGGACAAAAACGCTTTGGGCAGCGGCGCGTCGTATCGCGTTGCTTAGCTTTGTGTTGCTCCAGTGTAGACCAGGCCTGATGGAAAAGAAAAGTCTACGGTCAAAAACATTGGAGATGGTTTGATTCACTCTTCTGAGTTGCTCTACTTGTACCGGGTATCAACTTTTCTTCGACGCCACTATCCTTGTGATTAGTTTTGGAGTAAATCCTTTGTTGCGTAATATCTGATTGTTGTTTTTTAATTTGGCGTTGCACTCTGTTGGTCAGATTTACTTGAAAACAAGGTTGGCACAGAAATAGAGACTATAAGTTCAGTTGAAGGTTAAAATAGTTTGGGATTAGTTGGTCTGGGGAGAGGGTGTTATGCTGCACTAATGAGACCTATTAAGGTCGAAACGCGTCTGCAGCTGCAAGTGGGTGGATTACCTTGTGGGACCTGTGTAAAACTAACGTAATGTGCTTTGGTCTATGGGTTTATGAGATCACTTTTGGAATCGAGATAGTAGACTGAGTATATTTTTGATGATAAAGAACTCAATTTAACAATTAAAAGATTGTAATATTTGAAGGTAAATGAAGAATATGAAATGATCTCTCTTAAAATCTCAGAAGATTACGTTCTTTTTTTTGAATTTTATCTTTACTATCACACTGCGTTTTTTTTCTGACATTAAAGCTCTTTTGACATTAAACTATTTGTGTGTTAATTGAATGACGATAAGTTCAGCAGCATTATCCAAAACAGGCCTTCATCAAACGTCTTTTCTATCCTTGACGATAACTTAGCTTTTGCTATATTAAGCCGGATGCACACAAAGCGCAGTTACAGACCGGCTTTGTGATTTCCTGTGCGTGACGTCATCAACTTGTAACGTCATTTTGCCCCCCACTTTTTTGACCCTGGCGGCGCCACTGGTGTATGTGGACAAATAGCAATGTATTTTACACGTTAACAATTCATTCAATGTCAACAACATATCAGTGCCAATCACTGAATGCCAACAACATATTAACACTGCATAGTAGGCAACGTTTTTTAGAAGGGGGATTTGTTTACCGGGCATAGCAGGCCAGGCTAATTATTTCAGAAACTTCTTCCGGTAATAGTCAAAGACGGAGGCTAACGCAAAAACTCTAACTTTTTTTTATTGACGTTTCGTTCAGCAATTCACGCCGAGCTTCTTCAGAATAACAGGTGCCAGGGTGGAAAATTCAGCCCTGGCAAAAAATAACAAAATAGTAGCACTTCTTAAACTGAACTGATTATGGTGAAGCAAAAAGTATGATAGAAATATTGCAAACTGTCGCGTCATAAGGACAATAACTATTAAATGGAATAAATTAACAAGCGTAGAGGTACAAAAACGGTAAAAAACAATTTGGCATAAGAATTACTAAAACAATATTTGATAAACTTGTGGAAGCTTATCATTATCAGATCTGTTCATATCATTGTCTTGTTTCTGTTAATGAACCAAACGTCTTGTTTCTGAAGCTTGGTTCATTAACTCCCGACCCAATGTTATGAACAGATCTGATAGTGATAAGCTTCCACAAGTTTATCAAATATTGTTTTAGTAATTCTTATGCCAAATTGTTTTTTACCGTTTTTGTACCTCTACGCTTGTTAATTCATTCCATTTAATAGTTATTGTCCTTATGACGCGACAGTTTGCAATATTTCTATCATACTTTTTGCTTTACCATAATCAGTTCAGTTTAAGTGCAACTGTTTTGCTATTTTTTGCCAGGGCTGGATTTTCCACCCTGGCATCTGTTATTCTGAAGAAGCTCGGCGTGAATTGCTGAGCGAAACGTCAATAAAAAAAAAGTTAGAGTTTTTGCGTTAGCCTCCGTCTTTGATTATTACCGGAAGAACAAGTTTCTGAAATAGTTAACATTATTAACGTCGTTTGTTGAAATGTCAAAAAGCACTTAGTCTTCCAATGTCTGTTATTTAAATCGTCTTAAAATGTAATCAGTCCATTAGTGTTACAAGCTCAGAGCGTCATCAAATGCTTTTAGACTGTCGGTGCAAACAATAATGCACGTCACGCAACGCAACTAGACTATTAAGGATGTTTTCCAAACCTCAATGTCATTAACCAATCACTAATTTTAGTTTTTTAAAATGTACACAATGTTGTGAATCTATTATTGTTTTTTACTTTGTGATCTCACACTGTAATTTGCTTATTAATGTTACATGTTCAGAGTGTCTACGGATGCTTTAAGACTGTCAATGCAAACAATAATGCACATCATACAATGCAATTAGACCATTAAGATGCGTTTACACCGGATGCGACGCAACGCTTTGTGCTGTTGGAATAGCGTCCAAATGTTACCAGCAGTTTCGGCCATCTGCTGTGATAGTGTAAGTTTATTGCGAAGGTAAAGGTTTCGACGTGGAAAACTGTCATGGGCAAGTGACGACAGGAACATTGCATAAAAATACAAATTGCCTTCAACAAACGGACAGAATGCCAAGGAGAACATTGGATTAGCAAACGTTGGAAAAACACAATTTCCTCAAGTATTATTTTACGAAGAAAAAAAGTGGAGTAGACATATACAATAGCAAATCAATGCGTACGATGGCCACAAAAGCGACAGTGTGGAAAACAAGCCGGTAAGTTTACTTTACAAGTTTACAAGCCGGCAAGTTTTTTAGCATTAAAGCGACAGTGTGGAAAACAAGCCGGCAAGTTTACTTGTTGTGCCATTGGGAAAAGCACTCAGCGGGATTCCCCCATCTTTCTGTGGTAGACAGATGGCTGGCAACTCTTAAGCAAGGTTGTTATAGCGCATTGATTGCTTTCTCGTGATAGGAGGATTAATATGCAACAACTAAATAAATAAAATCTTGTTTAGACAATTGAGACAACACGAGCGAAGCTTAAGCAAGCCTGCCAGATTTTTTTAATTAACAATTCCTATTCACTCTGAAGTTAGAAAGCAACGTTTCAATTGTTGTTTCTACTTTGCGAAAGAAAATAACGTGATCAACAAGCAGCATCACTGCAAACTTTTACAATGACAAAGAGTGAAATTTTAAAAGTTGCACGTTTTTAACTACTACACGTTTTTAACTACAAAACAGAGACTGAAGAACATACACGACGCAATTAGGCCTATAAACACACACAACGCAATTAGGCCTAGAAGCGGCTCATTATAAACCTAAAAAATAATCAAAAGAAACAGCAGCCAAAAAAAAGAATACAAAAATGTTTCACTACTAGGAACCTACGGTTGATGAACGCTGAAATTGATTCAACAGTCAAGCCACTTTTGTTTGCTTTTAAGAAAAAAAAAATTTATAATAGATAAAAAACGGTTACTGAAATTAATCATTGTGATAGTGTATAATACTGCTAGGAAACTTTGCAATACAATAAATATGGGACGAAAATAACTTAAGGAGGAAAACTAAAGCCACAGTAATTCTTAAAACTAGACGTTTCAACAACATAGATTTAGCTGTCATCATCAGTAGCATATGTAAAGGTAACGTCAAATGGCTTGTTTGATGACACAACTAGTAAATCTTTCAAAACATTTTCGATGTTGAACGTCAAATTGGGAAAATTGTGAATACTAATTTTTAAATTTTGGACGGAACTTAGCTCTGGATATGTCGCTCCAGATACAAACATTCACTCACTTGACCAAATGATCTGAAAAGCAATAATTTTATATCCGAAGTAAAAGCAATATAAATTTCCACGGCAAAATATTGTACTTAGTTGCATATTTAGCATCCACATCTTATCACAAGAAAGCGATCAATGCGCTATACAAGCTCGATTAAGACTTGCCAGCTACCTGTCTACCACAGAAAGACGGGGAATTCCGTTAAGTGCTATTCCCAACGGCACTACAAGTAAACTTGCCGGCTTGTTCTTCATACTATCACTTTAATGTTGAGCGTTAAACAGGGAAGCTGTGAATACCAATTTTAAAGTTATTGGCTTAAACCAACTTGGAATTAAACCCAAATCCACACCTAACCAGGCGGACGCTCCTATCACTTGGTCACCTGAGCAGTTAGATTAATAATGTTTGCATGGTTTAATGAAAGGTGAAAAGTAATCTATTAACTAATTTGTTTATCTATCACAGTTACTAGTGCTAAACATTAGCAATAGCAACTTTAAAGATCAAAATAAATAGCAATTAGTACGCAACTCTTGTCGACGTGCTTTCATTTGCAGATGCAAAAATTTGTTCTGGTTGCTTTCAAACAAAACAAGTTAAAAACAAAATATATGTGGCGTAATAAAACATGCTGACTGCATTTGTTTTTGCATGCAATAATGTTGGTTAAGTATTAAGTTTCTTCTATCTGGAGTATGTTTTATAAAAGAATAAAAATCTGTGCAGCAGAGTTAGATCAATTAACTGTAATTTTAATAATTTTGTTTTTGTTGCAATTGTTTTATGTTTTGTTTTATGTTTTTAAAACTAAAATTTAAATTGTTATTTCTTTTCTGTTATTGTTCCGTTGACACAATGGTTTTTAATCTGGGTGGCGCAGCATCCTAGCGTGCCATTTGTGTTTCGCTGGGGTGCTGCGAGGTATTGCAAATTATTCATTGCATTAGCCTGGGAAAAAGGTTGAGTGATGTGATGTTATTTTATTTTTAGAAGGTATGAACTTCAATTCATTTTGAATCCTTACATTTGCATGGTATCTTTCTTTTCACTAAAGTTGATTTTATTAAAATCGGAAGTTCTTAGGTTCAATCGGGTGCTGCAAAATGTTTTGCTGGTTACAGGGTGCCGAAAGCCAGAAAGGTTGAGAACCACTGCATTAATAGTTGTTAGGAAACTAAGTACAATTGTAAAGTAATTGAAAAAAATTTGGATATTGTTGTAATTATGATTATACAGTAGAATTTGATTAATGCGTACACAGTTAGCATAACCAACTACTTTTGGATACAAATTGCTTGTAACGGAATTTTCTTACCCAATTTTTATTGTAAATGCTTTCGTTAAAACTTTAGATTTGTAGCTTATTTCATCTATACATTTCTTCCACGTATTCAAGCAAAGTGTTCTTGAGTACTATGTATGTTCACATGAAGCTGGATTGTACCGATTTTCAAAGAATGGACAGTTGGACATGCCAAGTATTGCGAAAGAAAAAGTAGAAAGCCCCGTTATGGAAAAGCGTTTCTGTCTAATAACGTTTTTTGAGCCGGTTATTATTATTTGCAGTATCAATCGGATTCATATTGGTTAATTTTTTCTTAGAAGTTTCTGAGCAACTTTAGGAAAATTGGTTAGTGTAACCACCGCTTATTTCTAAATTTAACTGGATGCATTAGCCAAATTTTGCTGATGTAATATCTATTCTGCTGTAATTGATCCGACTGTGGAAAAAAGTTGATAAACAAATATCCCTTGCTTAAACATTTACTGCGTAAATTTCGTTGAAGGAGAAGACTACTTTGGATTAAACAGAAAATTTGAAGCTTAGTGGTAGTAGGTACGTATAGTTGGCATTTATCAAATTCAAACAAAAGACCGAAATTGCGCTGATTAATATTGCATTGGATACAGCACTACGCTACACACAACATGGAGAGGAAAAAAAGATTAGCGGAAAAACAATGTTGTTTTGAGGTTGCGTACAATAACTTCACGTAAATTACAAAATTTAAAAAGTCAAATTTTTATAGATCGAAAAAGTTTCAATTTTAAAAACAAAAACATTTTACAGTTTTCTTACCCAAGAAAATTAAATTTTAACGTACCACCTATCTGTCTTCTTTTCCATTGTTCAAGTGTTTTTGTCATGAGACCTGTTTAGTTTCAAGACATTTTGAATTTCACTTTTCCAAATGTTTAATATTTAGCGAACCGTCATTGCGTTTTGCATAATACGGTTGGGTCAATCTTGTTTGAATTAGTTTGTTTTAAGGTAATGTGTCATTTGGTGCAAGCTTTGTCATCAATAACGTCAGATGCCCGGTTTAAACAAGAAAAAGCGATACGTCGCTCATTGTTTGGTTTAATCTGTCGCGTAAAAGATCGTCTAACAGCTCAGATGGTCGAGTGGTATAGAGCAGTGGTCGGCAACCACCGGGCCGCGGCGCGTTGCCGGTCCGTGTAAAGTTTGTTACCGGTCCGTATGCGTTTTCAGAATAAATGCCTTGAGTTTAAAACATTTTTATAACGTGAGACGCAATTTTGAGACGTTTTTGTAAAAACACTTCATAACTCAATTCCGGTGACCCAGTATAGCAAAGTTACTCAATATCACAAAACTAACCAAATTTAAAAGGGCCGTTAGCTCAGTCGCTAAACGTACGCTTTCGGTGCGGGAGGTCTGGGTTTCGATTCCCGGACCGGTCAAATCGGCACAGTGTCGCCAACGGCTCGCCATCTCTGCGACGTTTCTTCGGAGCTGTGTAGCCCAGGCGCTAAGCTGCGGAGATGAGCCCCGCCACTCGTTACACACTTCGGCGTAATACCGCGAGTATAATGAAAATTTGATTTTGATTTGATCTTTTAATTGAACAGCAAACATTTGATTATGCTGTCATTTTACCGTAAATCTTTTGTAAATCAAACAGCGCTAGGTTAAGAAAAAGAATAACGTCAAGAATCAGTTTTTTTAAGAAGCTACTATAAAAAAATAAAATAAAGCTGCTGCAGCAAAGTTTAATACTCTGGTCAGAGTAATACAAGGTCGAGGTTTTTATTTCTGAATAAATATGAGTGTTTTATTGCTTAAGCACTTTTGATTTTTTAAAGGCCGGTCCGCAAAAACAATTCAGTTTCAAACCGGTTCGCTGTGCGAAAAAGGTTGCCGACCACTGGTATAGAGCGTCTGTCTCTTGAGCTGTAAACTCGGATTTGATTCCGAGTCGGGTCAAACCAACGACTTTAAAATCACAGCTTCCCTGCTGAATACCTACTCACAGCTTCCCTGCTTGACGTTCAGCATTAAAGGGACAGTGTGGAGAACAAGCCGGCAAGTTTACTTGTTGTGCCGTCGGGAAAGGCGCTTAGCGGGATTCCCCCATCTTGGTGTGGTAGACAGATGGCTATCAACTCCCAAGCTAGGTTGTGTAGCGCATTGATCGCTTTCTCGTGATAGGAAGGTAAATATGCAACTAAATAATAAAAATAAATGGTCAACTTTTACGAAGCACGTGATTTGAGATTGAGTTAGTAAATATTTATATTTAAGATTAGAATTTAAACATAACTGATAAAACAAGTTGGAATATTACAACCAATTCAGAATTACAAATCTCAATTACTGTAAAATCAAAGAACTAAACTTTAGAAAACGTTAACAAGTTGGTATGGTAACCTTATTTTTTGCAATTATATTAGTTCGTGAATATTTTTTGTTTTAGAAAATTCCTTGAAAATTGAGGCTCGACAATCTGACTGATTTGTTGTCTCGGTTCCACGAAAAAAGAAGTCAGCTACTGAGGTTATCATAAATTTAATAACTTTTACTAAATTGTATATTGATAGGAATCCCATGGAATAAGATGAGATGAGACAGACATGAACTGGTATGGGATGAGATAAGAGAGCAAAATATGTCCCATGGACAAGCCTGTAGATACGTCATTTCTCAGATTAACGTTATGATTTTTGCCACCGGAGGTTTTACGTATAATTGTCACATGTTTAATCATCTTATTGACATTTGGTTATTCCGTAGTAGCTGCAATACTTCACTGCGGCAATAGGCTTGCCTTCAAGTTGTTACTGTCGGTGCAAAATTGCAATTAATGATTAAGTCGGATTATTAGCTTGACTATTTTTTTTTCGGATTGATTGCAAACACTGCATTTCTTTCCAAATTCTTGTTTCGCTGGTGGTTGAAAAGCATTTGAAACCAATACAATTCAATACAATGCGTTATTCGACCAAAGTTTTAATTATTTTCTGCAATTATTTTTACGTCTTTGATTTGAATCCAAAAGTTAAAACTTTGTTGCATCGTCAAATACTCCAAAAGTTGAAACTTTGTTGGATTATATTAAGTTCCATCTTGAAATCAAATCCTTTGTCACCAGCAGTTGAATATTTGCCTAAGCTTGAGATATTGAAAGAAATTGTTTTACTGCTTTCACATGTTTAAAACTTGGCACTTAGAGCACCAAGATGCGAAACAAAACTTTCTAAGGTTTTCGGCCAAAAGTTGGGTAAACGCTTATATCAAAGTACTTCATTGTTTCAAGATAATAAAACCTAGATTAAGAAGTTTTAACCGTTGTTTCACACACACAAAAAATTGTTTACAACGCACCACGCATCTACAACAACTACTTTTGAAATAAGATGTGCGAAATGTTTTTTTTTTTGGCTCTTGATAATAAACTGATCAACACTGTACATGACAAAGTGTTTGGAAACACTTTTGAAGAAATGCGATTGTTTTGGCAGGTTTGAACAAAAGTGAAAACTTTGGTTGACAGGGAAGAAATTGAAAACTGGAACAAATTGAAAACTGAATTAAAATTGAAAAGTAGAACTAGATCAAATTGAAAACTGAAACAGAGAACAATGACTATGTAGAAAGCATTTTTTTTGGAATTAGTAGTAATGATTTCTTCAATTTTGAAATTAATCTTGACACAGAATCAGTCCAAATTATTTAAAATCACTCTATTTATTAAATCGATTTCGGCAATTTTGCCATCATCAGTAACTTATTCAAATAGAATTTTTGGAATTATGTTGATTTTATTCGCCTATAGCAAGTACCAATTATAGGACTGGGTAAACGCAACTTAGAAAATTTGGTTAGACTTTCGGATACGAGGGACATTGTGCCAAAAAGCAATAGTATAAAAAGTATTTTGCCGAACATATTGTTATTCGCCTAAGTTTGAAATTATTGAAAGAGAATGTTTTACTGCTTTCACATGCGTAGAGCTTAGAAACAGAGCCCCAGCATGTAAAACAAATTTTTTTATGGTTTTCGGCCAAAAATTATGTAAGCGCTTGTGTCAAAGTACTTTAGTGTTTCAAGACAACAAAACTTAGTTCAAGAAATTTAACCGTTGTTTTACACACAAAAAAATTGTTTACAACGCACCACGCATCTACAACAACTACTTTTGAAATAAGATGTGCGAAATGTTTTTTTTTTGGCTCTTGACAAAGTGTTTGGAAACACTTTTGAAGAAATGCGATTGCTTTGGCAGGCTTAAACAAATCTAAGGAAATTTCTATCACTCATTTCTTACATAAGCTATTCCAAAGTTTTATTTTGTACTAATTGTCATTCTATAAAAATTTTAATGGTATTACTTACTCTACATTTTCGCCGTTATAATTTCTAAATTACTTACAGTTTTTGCAAACTTTTAAATCATTTTAACAGATTCATTCTAAATCAAGTGCGTGAATTAGTTGTGGCGATAAGTATACAGGTGCCTGGGAAGTAATAGGAAGCCAAAGATAAAACAAATAAAACGGATGATCAAAACAAAACGCTTTAAACTGTTAGCATTAAGTACACTAACAGCGTTTTCTGACATTGCAAAGCACGACATTGAAATGTTATTAGCATTAAATGAATTGTTCACCCTTAACACTGATAAATCCAAAACAATAAAGTTTGTTTTGATGACCAGTGTTGGGGAGACTCGACTCAGTGACTCGACTCGTCGCTACAAAAAATGACTCGACATGACTCGAGTCGTTGCACAAATAACTTGGTTTTGATTTGAGGCTTGACTTTGGTGATTCGAGACTTGACTCGGGACTCGACCATTACAATGCAAATTTGAGTCGCGACTCGAATTGCTAGGTGAAAATCTAATTTTTTTTATGAGAGAATATGACTTAGAAGAAAGAGCTTCATTTGTGCTCGATGTATGTAGAAGCCGACAGTTTGAGTTGGCTTGCGGCAAATTTAGGTTGTGTAGCGAAATAAATGGCAGCTCTGGTTTTTCGCCAAATGGCTGTATTTTGCGTTTGAAAAGTCAAGTAGGACGACGTTTTGTTATACCTTGATCACATGGGGAATTTAACTTGCGTAGTTTATTAACATTTTTTTAGGCACCACAGAGGTTGAATTTTTGGGGGTGTGCAAGTCCGGAGGGGTGTTTGGTTAATCAAGGGCAAAGCATTCTGAAAAATGAGTGCACCTTAAGCCTATGGGCGACTGCTGAGAGCTATTAGCCTAAAACAGCGCTGTCCCGCTTCATGGTAACCATGGCTGGGAGTTGCTTTTGAAGCTGTTGCTGAGAAAAAATGGTCTATTGGTCTACGTTTTGTTTTATTTTAAGCTTAGTTGAAAGCCTACTTAAAGGATGGCGTAGATTATTGTGACAACGCTACAAAATTAGTTAGGCTATTTTTTGTATCAAGACTAAGACTGCATTGGTAATAAAATTTGTCGGTTTAGTTTACTGGTTATAAGCCTGGCCTTGGCTCAGCCTAGAACTTTTGTGACTACTTCGGAAAAATTAATCTGGGTAGCCATGGTGCTTTTTTATGCGTGATATTCCGACGGTATATTTCAGTCATAGATCTGCGTGAACATTTAATGTATTGTGACACAAAATTTATAAAGTTAACCTATTTATAAACACAAAATTTATAAAGTTAATACACAAATATTACACAAAATTAATACACAAAAATTAATACACAAAAGTTAATACACAAATTAATACACAAAAGTTAATACACATATAATACACAAAATTTATAAAGTTATAAAGTTATATAAATTTATGAAGTTAACCTACCAAAGTGGTCATTGGGCAGTCCACACTCTGATTTTTTACAAAATTTATAGGTATATTTATTTGCGTAAAATTCAGTTTAGTTAAATGCAGCGAATAACGATCGTAGGTAACTTTCAAAATTTTTTCTCAAAAAATTGGCTTGTTTTAACAGCACAAGTGCTCATACGTGATACTTTTTTAGTTTTTTGTACCATCTGTTTTTGGCATCTAAGTTATGTGTTTATAGCAAATTCCATAAGCAGAAAAAGAAAATTTAGCGCATTTCTACATTACAAGCATATTTATTATTAACTTACAGTATAGGTCTATGTCACACAATTGCTTCATAATAACATTGCATGTGAAAGTTGCCACAATTTAAAAATTTTAACAACTTTATTGGCCTAGTACTTACGAGACTGATCGAGACTTGAGACTTGACTCGAGTCTGTATATAAACTGACTTGACTTGACTCGAGTCTTTGCACGAAAAAACTCGAGACTCGACTTGGACTTAACATCCAAGTGCCTCGTTCCCAACACCGGATATGACACTAAACGACTGATAACAAACACTTGATGCTTTAGAACACTAATAAAGCTCATACTTTTACATAAAGTTTAAACTATTGGCTGGCTAATGACGTTATCTGACAATTATAATACATTGCTGATAGTCTACTTGCAAACAATGATTGGTGATATTGTTTGCATTGACAGTTTTGTAGCATTCATTTACGCTCTGAACTTCTAACACTTAAATGGCTATTTGCAACATTTTTATGTTTAAACAAACGACAGTGAAATGCTCTTAGCATTGAATAAATTGTTAACATGCTTAGGCTGAAAAGCTTAAAACGTTAAAACAATTTGAGGTTATGATATTGAAGGACGGATAACAATATTTAAAGTTTTTATATTAAGAACACCAAAAAAGCCTATGACTTTGTGTAAATTTTTTTAGCAAAACCGCTGACTGGCTAATAATCTTGAATGACGTTTAAAAATCAACCCTACAGTCTGATTGCATGTATGATGTGTATCACTGTTTGCACATGAAGTCATATAGCCATTGAAGACATTCTGAACCAGCAGAATTAATGGTCTATTCAAAATGCAAGACAGTTTAAAGTAAAAGCATTAATAGACTAACAGCGTTTCTTGACATTGCAAAAAACGACAGTGATATACTTGGTAGCATTGAATGAATTGTTAACCTACTAACGCTAATAAACCTAAAAGAAAAAAATTCGTTTTAATGATATGACACGGGTCCTACTAAACACCGCAAAGTACGACAAAGAACCTTAAAACCTTAACCCTAAACCTAATCTAACCTTGACCTTAATCCTAGCTCTAACCTAACCCTATCCCTAACCCTAGCCTAACCTTTACCCTAACCCTAATCTAACCCTAGCTCTAATTTTAGGTTCTTTGTTGTTCTTGATTATGGTATGACTCCAAGACCTTTGTTGTTCTTTGCGGTGTTTAGTACATCAGTTTGAAGTTCTTTGTCGTCTTTTCCGGTGTTTCAATCTTTTGCGGTTTTTAGTAGGACCGATAGATTTTAACCCAGTGACTTCTCACTTTAGAGGCTCATTGGTATTGCTCCGTAAATAAGCAATATTATTCCGCTTGAACTATTTATTGTTTATTGAGCTGCAATGGGTGCTTGGTTTTACGTGAAACTTAGGGTACGTGGTTAACTTTAAAAAGTCTTGCATTTAATAAAAATTTTTTTTTTAGACCGACCGTTAACTTAGTTGCTAAGCGCACGCTATCGGTGCAGGAGGTCTGGGGTTCAATTCCCAGGCCGGTCAAATCAGTGTTGCCAACGGCTCGCCACCGTTGCGACGTTTGTTCGGAGCTGTGTAGCCCAAACGCTAAGCCGCAAAGTGGGCCCTGCAACTCGTTACACGCTTCGGCGTAATACGGCAAGTATAATGAAGTATTAGTAGTAGTAGTAGTGTGTTTTATTCAACGACCATCAAAGTACATAGAAACAACGCATATCACGACATTCGGCCGAAAAAAAGGTAACAGCGACAAAACGCGAACCGTTAAAGCATGCAATATACAACCCTATACAACCCTACAATGAATTTAAAAACTAAAAGAAGCATGGTCACTGCACCTAAAGCATAATATAGCTTATGAGCCAAAAAGAAATCAAACAAAATTGTGTAATAAAGACAAATTTGGAGAAAGCAAGCAACACGTGCCAAGCATTTGAGACAAATTTACACATTTCCCAAGCGAGGATGGGCTAGGCCAAACTGCCAGCACTTCAAAATTTCATAATTCACGTTTTACTCTAACAAGAAACTGCAAACGCAATGCAATTAGGCCTAGTGTGTAACAGATTTTTGTGGAAAAAGTCAGTTGATTTGCTTCATTCCTTTTAAGATTGTAGCTTCGTCAATTTGGAATACTTCACACTTTGATCACGTTCCGATTTCTTCGACACTGCTCTTCAACCCTTCAGAAATTTCTTAATCTGCAGTATACAAAAGCAAAGAGCAGAGAGAGGCCTTGATTGCATACGTATCATAAGCTTTAGAAACAGTTGCTACTTAGGAGACATTAAATGAGCTTTAGTCAGCTTGTTGAAAGATTTGAGTGATTTACTTTCACCAGCCGATATCGGGATAGCATTCCAAGTACGTGGATCTCTCTATTTCATTGATTGCTTGGTTAACTTTATGCGTCGGTATAGGGGAAAGAGCTTTGATTGGCTTCTCGTATCATGTGTTTTTTCACTGATTGTGTTTTTATCTAACAATCCGTTAAAAACTATTGGCAGTTTATTATGCAAATACTTGTACATGAAATTAGCGGTTTCTAGTTCAGCCAATTGATTTATAGTCAGAATGCCGAGTTGCTGCATTAAATCTTTAACGCTCTCTGTTAAATTTAGTTTGAAAATTAACCGGACGAATTTATTCGCCGCACTTTGAAATCTTTGCACCATTGTCTTATTTCCATTGCACCAAATTAATACACAATACTGAATGTGACTTTTGATCAACGAATTGTAAAATGTAAACAGAATCTGCTTGTTCAAAAGGCTCTCAATTTTATTTACAACACTGGTCGTTAATCTAATTTTTTGCAATAACACTTCCATATGCGGTTTCCATGATAGATGCTCATGAAGTATAATACCCAAAAACCTAACGTTACTCACTCTCTTTAAATTATTATTACGCAATTTTAAACTCGGAAGATTTCTAGGCAGTTTGCTATTCAGAGTACGAAACACAATGTAATTCGTTTTGCTGATATTTAGTGACAACTTATTAGCCGTAAGCCAGTGATCTACATTAATCAGTTCCTCATTGGCCACTCGAAACAGCTGGTTATAACAATTATCACTAAAAAATAAGTTAGTATCATCTGCGAACATTATAGTTTTACCAGTTGAAATACACCTAGAAAAGTCATTAACGTATATCAAGAAAAGTAGTGGTCCTAAAATAGAACCTTGAGGAACACCACAATTTAATAATAATTTGTCAGATAGATGATCATTACACAAAACTTGTTGAAAGCGATTACTTGAATAGCTGGAAAACCAGTCTAAGGGCAGACCTCTTACACCATAATGTTGTAGTTTACGAAGTAAAATATTATGATCTATGGTATCAAAGGCTTTAGACAAATCTAGGAATACACCAATAACTTTTTTTTTTTCTTCAATGGCATTAGTAATATTTTCAACTAGTAACGTGGCTGCGTGGCTGGTGGAACAATTTTTTCGAAAGCCAAACTGATTTTCAAGAAAAAAATTTTGTCTGGTTAAGAAACTTAAAAGACGCCGATATACTAACTTTTCTAAGATTTTTGAGAAAACTGGGAGCAAACTAATAGATCTATAATTGTTCACGTCATGCCTTGCTCCTTTTTTGAAAATAGGTACAACTTTTGCAAGCTTGAATTTATTCAAAAATATACCGCTCCTTAAGGAAAGGTTAAATATGTGAGTTAGAATATATATAACATTATCTGGTGTTGATTTCAGAACTTTTGTTGGAATCCCATCCATACCACTGCTTGTTTTAGATTGCAATTCAGATATAATATTCTTTACTTCTCGTGGGGTTGTGGGGTAAAAGTACATTAAATTTGGGGTAGCTGGAGGTAAATAATCTCCGAAATGGTTTGGGGTAGAAGGTAATTTTTTGACCAGTTTGCTACCTTACTTCGACAAAGTGAAGATTAAAGTGATTAGAAATGGATTGAGCATCACTGGTCACCTCATTACCAATTTTAAGTGAAGTGCAGGATCCGGTTTTCACTTTCCCTAGAAGATTGTTTATAGCTTTCCATGTTTGTTTTAGGTTGCTTTTATGTTGCGCGAAAAGTGATGAATAATAACTGTCTTTTTTTATCTTCAGAGTGCGGAAATAACTGTTCCTCGCTTTGTTGTAGCTAACTTTAGCAATGAGAGTTTTCTTCTTAAGATATTTTTTAAACAATGTCTCCTTTTCTTGTAGAAGTATTTGTAAATCTTTATCAAACCAACTTTTGTTTTTAGCATAATTTTTAACAGCAGTCAAAGGAAAACAATTTTCAAAGACTCGGTTATACTCTTTCATGAAGCACGTGAATGACTCGTCAACGTCACTTTCATTTAAGATCGGGTGTTCATCTATGTTTTCTAGCACATGATAAAATTTAGACATATTATTATCATTGAAGCACCTAACTGTGGTGCAAGCAGAAGAATTATTTACACATAAATTAATACACATAAATATTGGAAGGTGGTCGGATATGGGATGCAGAAGAATATTAGATTTCACAGCATAACAAAAGGAGTTTGCCCATAATTGGTCTAATACAGTTGCAGTTGTATCGGTAATTCGTAAAATGAGTAAAATGAGTGATTTAATCATTGAGTAAAATGAGTGATTTAGCATTATTTCTGTAAACTCATAAACATGGGTATTTTCAGTAGTTTAAGCTAGATCATAGATAAAGTCACCCAAATATGTAACATTTTTCTTTTACATCTATTTTGCTAAGACAATTTTGAAGTTTAATCCTAAAGTTTTCATTAGACATAGCATCATTAGCTGGTGATCGATAAATGGTTCCGCATAAAAATGATTCACCCTCCATTTTCAAATTTATAAAAAGTGATTCAAAAATTCTTTCATCCATTTCCACTAATTCATCACAAATATTAAAGTGGAATTTATCTTTTACATAGAATGCAACTCCACTTCCTTTACAACTGTTACGACAATTTGATACGAAATTATAGCCATTTAAGTTTTTATATGGGCCAGAGGATGATGGTTGTATCCATGTTTCTGTAAGTGAAATTACATCAGGTTTGCAGTTCATATTTGAAAGTAAGGCCTCAAGTTTGCTAAAATTAAGTGAGTTAACAATGGATCTTATGTTAAGGGACAATACTGTAAATGTATTCTTAAAGCTGTTTTTGGAAGTAATAGTTTGCAACTTGTGGGACTCAACATATTCTGTAAGGTTGGAGAGGTTGTCAATATCACAATCAGGAATACTAAATTGCTTATTTTCACGATTAAAAAATAAATTAAAATCAATAGCATTGAAAGCTACATTTGAAGTACTGTTACTAGCACTACTCGCGACAAGAACGTGATCCTTAGGGCATAGTTTTGAAAATGTTCTAACTTTATTCATTTCCTTAGTAGGTTTACAGTCATTACAATATGCAGGTTGACAATACATTTTATCAGTTACAGATGACAGCTGGCAAGTTTGTATGTTCTTTTGGCACGCATTGCATTCAATTGCTTTTGTTTTTGGCATAAAAATGGTAAGTAACACTTAAACACAAAAGTGAGGAAATAAAAAGGCAAAATAGAAAATGTATGTACATACAACAAAACACAAATCTGGTCTTGGAGGTCAGCTAAAAGTAGGGCCCGGCAGAATTAGTTTCAGCAGTCTCGGTTTAATGACAAAACCAAATGAGTTGCACAAAATATAATGTCTCACCTAGAACAAGCCGTCCGCGTCTTCCAAAGCTTTACGCAGACGGGTTATTTTAGACGCAGACGGCCTACTCCAGACGAGACCCCACAACATGTACGGCTGTTTAAGTTACCCAACCTATGGTATAACGAAATGTAATATTCTAACTAAGATATGCTTCAAGTGTTATATAGATTTGTATTAATTAACAATGAATGTTAAAACCTTCCCATTTATACTATCAACATGCAGCTTAGGCCTACAGTATTAGACACGAACCACATTATATTAGCTGGAGGACACAGACCCAAACAGTGACTCCTTACATTACCAGGGAAACGAATTCTCGGAATGTCACTGAAATCATCTATGTAATGCCTCTGGCCCATAAATTCGCAGTATACCAAACCCTTCTGAGTCCATACATTTCTGAATTCAAAATTCTTTCTGGCTTTCTCTACTAATCTGAGCCGTCGTTTTGTTAATGACTCAGTAAGCGCAAGCCTTGGGTTCGATTCACCAGCAGATTTCAGCTTGGACTTTGCAGCAAACACCTTATTTCTCACGGTCCTCCTGACAAATTTTATAATAATTGGGTTTTTAATTTTCCTTGAAAGAAGGGCATGACATACATCAATGTCATGGTTACTTAATTGAGGTTCAATTTGTAATTTGTCATTTAGAGTATTTAAAACAAAATTTTCAAATACCTCATTGTCAGAAGATTTTGGAGGAAGATTTTGACATCCATGAAGGATCAGGCAATTGCTTCTGCTATATTGTTCTAAATCATCCATTCTCCTCTCGTTGTGATATACCCAATCTGCCAACTGCTCAACAGCAACTTGCACTGAAGAAATCATGTTTGCCATCTCCTCCAAATGTTTTCCTTGGATGTTAACTGAATTTACAACAGAAACAGATTCAGAGGCAGCATCAGCTATTTTAGACATAGGCCTAGCTAAAAATAATTTTTGATACTCATCCTGTTTAGCTGATATTTCTTCCAAACGTTGAAGCAGCTGAGACACTTGATCTTTTTCAATGACTTTATTTTCAATATATATCAATGACATTGTACAAGCTTCATCATTTCGAGTTCGACTTTTTGCTGACGACACTGCCTTGATCATGAGTGATAAAAGTATGGAAACTCTAAACATTAAAGTAAACAATGAACTAATTAAGATCACCAATTGGCTCAACAATAACAAACTATCTCTTAATTATACCAAAACGGTTTGCTTATTAATTTCTCCTCAAGTAAATAATCTTAAACTTGTGGTAAGAATAAATGGAAATCACATTAAAATATCAGATGCAGTCAAATATTTAGGTATAACCTTACAACCAAAATTAAGGTGGTACAACCATATAAACATCCTATGCAAAAAGCTATCGCGAGCTTCCGGTATCATTGCCAAACTAAGACACTATGTGGATAACAAAATTTTACTAGTCATATATTATAGTCTCGTCCAATCTCACTTACTTTATGGCATATTGACATGGGGCTCAGAAAACACAACAACAATAAAACCTCTACAAACTATTTAAAATAAAATAGTAAGAATAATGTGCAAGGTGGATAGAACTAGTCATGTGACAAATAACTCTTTATACAAACGATTAAGCATACTTAAAATTAAAGATCTTTACAAAGTGGAATTAGCAAAGTTTTTTCATTCATATCAAAGAAACAAACTCCCCCAAATCTTCCAAGACTATTTTCAACCTGTAAAAAGCCTCCATAAACACTTTACCAGAAATTTGCACACTGATAAATTTTACTTACCTGCATGCACAAGCAATTCATTTAAATCATCAATATATTTCAAAGGAGTCCAAATTTGGAACAATATACCAATAAAATGGAAAAGATTTTCAAGCCAAAAATTTCTAAAACTTTATAAAAGGCATCTAATACAACAGTATTTGTAATTGGAATTAATGTAACCATCATATACGTAACTTCGCTACAGTGATTGACGACATTTGTATTCTCGTAATTTTGCGGCAGTGGTTGGTAACATTTGCATACTGTACATATTGTGATGTTGTAATTTGATTTATTAGTGCATTTTTTTGTTCGCTATGTTTGACGTTTTCAACTTTGAAAAACCGATTTTTTTTTTTTTTGCCATGTGTTATGTTAAATAGAGTGTAGCGACTTGATGAGCCCCAGGCTTTTTCGCATGCACGAATAAACTCTACTCTACTCTACTCTTTTGATGCCATCCTCTTTTTTGTTTCAATTATAGATTCTAGGTTTAATAAGCACAACTTCTACTATTTTTTAAATTTACCGAATTACTGCTAAAACAAAAATAACCTACAGCCTAACCATCTTATTCAAATAGATTTGATTTGAAATTTAAATTTTTTCATGCAAATCATTTCTGATTACAAATACATTTTCAAACTTGCTTGATTTAGTTCCATTAGGTTGTTCCGCATCAGTAAACAGCCTCTCAACTCCTTCCGCTGCAAATTTCAGCTAGTTTTTTTAATGCTTTGAGTGTTGCGAAAGCTGCTTCAGGGTAGCTATCGGGTTGGCTGATCCAAACCAGCTCAGTTTATTTAAGTTTTGTTAAAGCAGACATTAATGCTTATAAGAGAGGCTGGTCCAGTGGCAGGTTCATGTAGTTCGTTTGCAAGTTTAATAATTTCTGCCTATGCATTGCCTACGACAAGGGTTCCAACTGTTTTAGTTTATAAAAATACTTGCTTTGGTAAGCTCGCTCGGCCTAATGCTTTGTGCATTCGTTTTACAACTGGAAGATTGGGATCAATGCTCGGTCGAGTAATGCTAAAAACTTCTAAGTGGCATCCATAGCTAACCAGCTTAGCGCTCAGCACTATAGTTAGTGTGCAGGATGAATAAAAAATTGCAATGAACACAAATCAGTCGTAGTGCAAAATTAAATTAGTCCTGGTGTTCCAAAAACATAACAGTTAGTAAGCGCCCAAAAACATGATATTTTATTTTTAAAGGTTTCATGATAACGTAGTCATACAGGTATATGGTCAGTTATTCAAACACGGTTTACTGCTGCGTACCTGGCTGTATTTTTGTCCAAAATCAGAGCAAAGAGAAACGATCTCTGTTTTACATTAAACGACCGGGGTTTGCCAGAAGTAAAAAGCATCATAGCTTGGAGTTAACAAATTTGTTTTGTCGTTAAGGATTGCCAGCAAAGGAGATAATATAAAACAGTTTCTGCCTAAAAAAAGGTAGGCAATATAAAGTTGCCGTAAGCATTGAGCGTTGTGCAAATGTCTACTAATGGTTGTGGAAAATAAGCCTTCTGAGTGTTGTGGAAAATGAATCCACTGAGTGTTGTGAAAAATGAGTCCACCGAGTGTTGTGAAAAGTCCACTGAGCGTTGTGAAGAATGTATACCTCAGTCAAATGTAAAAGACTGCATTTCACACGGTAAAAAAATTTCAAACACTTGTTTGGACATGCTTTGTTTGCTATGATGCTGATCTAATATTGAACCTTCAAATTTAAAGCCGTTACAATTGTTTTGCAACTAAAAATTTGTCAATATATCAGAGTAGATTTTATATACCGGTACATTTTACACTATTTTTATGAGTTTTTTCTTAAAATCAAAAAAAAAGAAACCTAGATGAAAAAACGTGTCCAAAACCATATTACTTCACAAAGTTTCAAAAACTAGCAGAAGTGTAAATTGACATAAAAATGTGTGTGAAATATCACGAAAACCGCAAAATTTCAAGGGATCTAAAACTCACGTAAGAACGTTATGTTAAAATCTGAAAACACTCTTTTGAAAATTCAAGTAAACAGTATGAATCTGCAAAAATTCTGTACACTCTTTTATATGTTTTTGAAAAGCTGCATAAAAATACGCCATTTATGAATCACACAAACCAGAATATTTCCAAACACAGCCTCACACAAACCGAAATATCACACAAACCGATATATTTCCAAACGTTTCCTTTTTCAGAAGAATGCATTGACTGTCTGACGCAGCAAACAAAAAATTTTCGATGTGAATTTAATTTGTGATGCTTTTTGGTTAAGCCAACTTTCATCTACTGAGTTTCAAAATTGACAGAAGCGTTTAAAAAAAAATAGTGTACACCAACTGATGTGGTCCAAACTGAAACTTTTTCTAATTTAAATTATTGCAGATTAAGACCAGAAGTTTTCATTTGATTTTAATATTTAAAATAATGGTGTGGTTAAGGCTAAACCTCTAACATTTATCTGTTATTACAGTAAGATTCTTTTTGCTCCAATTGACGGAAGTTTATTTGCTATGCATCTACCACAAGGTGGTGTTGTGAGCTGCCATAAAAAAAAGCAAATAAAGGAAAATTTCGAACGTGACATGCAGGAAACAACAATTCAAGTGCCCTAGATAGGCTGATTGAGACTTCGCCTGACCTTTACACTTTAAAGAAACGCTTTGGCTATCTTGCGTTTGTGGAGATTTTTGTCGCTCGAAGTAAAGGGCTTTCATTTTGTAAACCTCATATGAATGCTGCTTTTTTGGATCGTGGTTTTGTTAAGGCAATTGCCTATGTTTAAAAGCGACATTTCGGAGATGTTATCAAACCTTTGCGCAAAGGTTCACCTGATCTTTTTGAAGCCGTTTTGAAACGTATTGGTGCGGGATCGAATGGAAACACACGTCGTGTTCACGAATTAAAAACATTGCGAAACCTGCGCCCTTGCGTTGGCTCAGACTTGTTGCTGCGTGTCGATGGTCGGTTGGAAAACACTGACCTACCTACTGACACTAAGCACCCGATAATACTTCCTGGAAGACATGCGTTAACACTTTTGATTGTGCTTTTTGAACATTACTCTGCTGGACATGCTGGGCCCTCGTGCACACTGATGAAGACTCGTCAACGTTTTTGGATTATCCATGGTGTTGCAAGCGTGAAACGTTTCATCTCTGAATGCGGTAAATAAGCTTTATGCAAAGCAAAACCTATCAGGCAACTCATGGCAAATCTTTTTGCGTGCCGACTAACACTGTGCAATAAACCGTTTAAATTTTGTGGGGTCGATTATCTTGGCCCATATTCTTTTCAACAAAATTGCAGTGTTTGTAAAGCTTGGGGTCTATTGTTTGCCTGTTTGTGCACGCATGTTGAGATTGTTACCATTCATTCATGTTGAGATTGTTACCAGCCTTGACCTTAATAGAAAGCTACTCGCCTTTTCTCGTTTTACTAACTTACGTGGCGTTGTGGACACGTTCTTTTCTGATAATGGATCTACCTTTTGCGCTGCATTCATGTTGAGATTGTTACTAGCCTTGACCTTAATAGAAAGCTACTCGCCTTTTCTCGTTTTACTAACTTACGTGGCGTTGTGGACACGTTCTTTTCTGATAATGGATCTACTTTTTGCGCTGCATTCATGTTGAGATTGTTACCAGCCTTGACCTTAATAGAAAGCTACTCGCCTTTTCTCGTTTTACTAACTTACGTGGCGTTGTGGACACGTTCTTTTCTGATAATGGATCTACTTTTTGCGCTGCATTCATGTTGAGATTGTTACCAGCCTTGACCTTAATAGAAAGCTACTCGCCTTTTCTCGTTTTACTAACTTACGTGGCGTTGTGGACACGTTCTTTTCTGATAATGGATCTACTTTCTGCGCTGCTTCAGAAAAATTACCAGACTTGCTTTCTTCGACGAAGTTTCATAACGCCTTGCGTAAATCAAATATCAATTGGGTTAAGATACCACCTTATTTGCCTAGTCGAGGTGGCAGCTAGGAGAGTATGGTAAAACTTTTTAAAAATGCGTTGGCTAAAGTTCTTTCTGACACATGTCGTTTGCCGTCATCAATTGAGTTACAAACGTTTACCTGCGACGCAGTACGCATAGTTAATGACTGCCCTCTTACTGCTTTAAGCAATGTGCCTAATGATATTTCACCTTTAACCCTGGCGTCTTTTTTGGGTCAGCAGTTGGCACCTAATGACTCAGTGGATTCTTTTTACGATAAAGGGGATCTCCGCAAAGATTTTTTGTGTAATGCTAACTTAAGTCATCGGTTTTGGTTCACTTGGTTGACAAGATGTTTACCTACTCTGCAGGGCCGAAATAAATGGAGGGTTACACAAAAAAATCTTACCTCGGGCCAGCATGTTCCTTTAGATGATGCTGAAGACATTTTCCACAGGGAGCTTATTGCTTGGGACGTGTTCACTGTGTTCATCCCCAAGTTCCAAAAAGGGTGAAGAGCTTGTACGCCGCGCTACTGTGGCTTATTTATTTAAAAACTTGACTGCTGGTTATTGCAATATACTTTAAGTTATGAAGTATGACAAAAATCTTGAAATAATTCATAACAGTTCATCTATTACTAAATTTACGCATAATTTCAGCAGTCATATAAATTCTTAGATCATAAAGACCTATGTCGTATTCGCATGCCGTTTGAAGCAATTTGGTCAAGCATAAACAGGTTATACAGATGACAATGTGACGTCGTAGAGTATCAAAGTGAAAGGTAGCATTGGCATTTTGCCCGCAATATGCAATCTATTATTTTATGCAAAAATGGAGAAATATCAAAAATTAAATGAAATTTGAAACAACAAAAATCATTTCAGTTTTGGCCAAAGCCCATTAGGTTATTCATAAAATCAAAAAAAAACATGCAGATGCTTATCATTAAGCCAAATGTGAAGCAATGCAGAACTAATTTTAATTTGTACAAAAATAAACTTATATACTTTTGCATGATCATGTTGTCACTACCACTACAATTGTTGTCATTGAGTGAAATGTGTTATATACATTTGCATATTATAGAATATATTGGTACCAGTTGAACTGTGAACCTACCGGTGTTTTTGGCCGACCCAGAACCCATTTACAGACTAGGCCATACTGGTGGTAATACAGTAGTAGGCTGTCTGGTACTTTCACCAGTACCAAAATAGCATTACCAAACAATCTAACAATGAAATGATAAAAATAATTAAATTCTAAAAATGGAGAAATACGCCAAAGTTAAAGGTGAAATATCATTAGGCACATTGCTTAAAGCAGTAAGAAAGCGGTCATTAACTATGCGTACTGCGTCGGAGGTAAACGTTTGTAACTCAATTGATGACGGCAAACGACATGTGTCAGAAAGAACTTTAGCCAACGCATTTTTAAAAAGTTTTACCATACTCTCCTAGCTGCCACCTCGACTAGGCAAATAAGGTGGTATCTTAACCCAATTGATATTTGATTTACGCAAGGCGTTATGAAACTTCGTCGAAGAAAGCAAGTCTGGTGATTTTTCTGAAGCAGCGCAGAAAGTAGATCCATTATCAGAAAAGAACGTGTCCACAACGCCACGTAAGTTAGTAAAACGAGAAAAGGCGAGTAGCTTTCTATTAAGGTCAAGGCTGGTAACAATCTCAACATGAATGCAGCGCAAAAGGTAGATCCATTATCAGAAAAGAACGTGTCCACAACGCCACGTAAGTTAGTAAAACGAGAAAAGGCGAGTAGCTTTCTATTAAGGTCAAGGCTGGTAACAATCTCAACATGAATGAATGGTAACAATCTCAACATGCGTGCACAAACAGGCAAACAATAGACCCCAAGCTTTACAAACACTGCAATTTTGTTGAAAAGAATATGGGCCAAGATAATCGACCCCACAAAATTTAAACGGTTTATTGCACAGTGTTAGTCGGCACGCAAAAAGATTTGCCATGAGTTGCCTGATAGGTTTTGCTTTGCATAAAGCTTATTTACCGCATTCAGAGATGAAACGTTTCACGCTTGCAACACCATGGATAATCCAAAAACGTTGACGAGTCTTCATCAGTGTGTACGAGGGCCCAGCATGTCCAGCAGAGTAATGTTCAAAAAGCACAATCAAACGTGTTAACGCATGTCTTCCAGGAAGTATTATCGGGTGCTTAGTGTCAGTAGGTAGGTCAGTGTTTTCCAACCGACCATCGACACGCAGCAACAAGTCTGAGCCAACGCAAGGGCGCAGGTTTCGCAATGTTTTTAATTCGTGAACACGACGTGTGTTTCCATTCGATCCCGCACCAATACGTTTCAAAACGGCTTCAAAAAGATCAGGTGAACCTTAGATGTCTCGCCGTTAAGGCAGATTCGGTTTCTGTCAGCCAGATTAAATAGCGTAGACAGAGTAACGCTCCGGGCTACGGGAAAGCATCTGCCATCCGGAGCGTTACAGTGTTACAGTGTTGCAGTCTTACACTGTTACAGTCTTGCGTTACAGTGTGAGGCACTCGTCATCCTCTTACAGGAAACCCATTGCACCTCGGTAGAAAGGTTAGATCTTCCGAGCTACCATCTAGCTGGGTTTTCCTTGAGCAGGAAGCATGGTCTTGCTACGTTTGTCCATGAGCGTCTGAAGTGGATCCTAATCGACCAGTCCCCACCAACATCGGAGATCGAGTGGGTGTACGTGGATGTTGATAACTATAAAATAGTCAACGTCTACAAACCCCCTCCAACACGGATGCAAGCATCTGATCTTCCAGCATTCCCCCATCCCTGCCTCTATGCTAGCGACTTCAACTGCCACCATGTTGACTGGGGCTATAATAATAACAATCCAGATGGTGAATGCCTGGCTGGCTGGGCCAGTGCCAACAACTTTACCCTGCTATATAGCCCCAAGGAGGCCGCCAGTTTCCACTCTGGCCGCTGGAAAACAGACACCAACCCAGATCTTGCATTTGCCAGTGTCGATTTGGACAGTCGCTTACCTGACAGACGTATCTTAGGAAAGTTCCCAAGGTCACAACACCGACCCTCGTTTATAAGTCCACCCAAACTTGCTCATCCAAAACCGAGCAAGCCTGTAAAGCGATGGAACTTCCGCAAGGCCAACTGGGACCACTATTCTAACCTAACCAACAAACTGGCCAAGAGTATACCGCCACCTGAATCTCAAAACATCGATCAGGTTTACCAGTGCTTTTGCAAGGTAATAAGCACTGCGGCCAAGAAATGCATCCCTCGTGGTCGACGATCAAACCACATACCTTGCTGGGATGCGGAATGTGAAGACCTCTATCAGCATTTCCTGCAGTCACCTGGGGGCCCTGATTCGGATAGGGCTGCCACAGCCCTACTCACAAGGCTCGACGGGAAGCGGAGAAATCGCTGGTCAGAGACGGTCCGCAACATTGACTTTTCGCACTCCAGCCGGCTGGCATGGAATACTATAAACAACTTGACTGGTAGGTCACGACAATCCCCTCGTCAATGTCCCGTTTCAGCTGATGCTATTGCTTCTCAGCTGGTTAAAAACGGGAAATACGAAGGTGTGAATCGACGCTCATCTCGGCTCGTTTTACAGGAAGTGTCTGACCTTTGGAGGGCTGATCCATTGCATCCTGCGAATGTCTCCGGGAGTTTTTCCCATCGGGAGTTCGCTGCTGCCCTCCAACATTTAAAACCAAGCAAAGCTCCTGGACCTGATTCCATTTGTCCGGAGCTGATAATCCATGCTGGAGCCAGCTCAAAATCTTGGCTGCGTGGCTTCCTATCTTCCTGCCTGCACCACCTCAAAATTCCTAAGACCTGGAGAAGAGCGCTAGTAGTAGCGATCCCAAAGCCTTCGAAACCGGTAGAGGACCCAAAGAGCTATCGTCCGATCTCCTTGCTCTGTGTTCCCTACAAGATTCTCGAGCGACTTATCTACGCCCGCGTCGAACCTCTTATTGACCCTCTGCTCCCACGGGAACAGGCGGGTTTTCGACGCGGAAGATCCACCGTGGATCAAGTCATTTTGCTCACACAAAGCATTGAGAATGCATTCGAAGCAAAAAAGAAGGCCGGTGCCGTCTTTATCGACCTGACAGCTGCCTATGACACTGTCTGGCACCGTGGCCTCACCTGCAAGCTGTTGCGGCTTCTGCCGGACAACCACATGGTTCGTATGATTATGGAGCTGATCCGCAACAGAAGCTTCACCCTTACAACTGGCGACAGCAAGCCTAGCAGGTTACGACGCCTGAGAAATGGCGTCCCCCAGGGATCGGTCCTAGCCCCCCTCCTTTTCAACATCTATACATATGATGTCCCCTCCATAACCTCCAAGAAGTTCGCCTATGCCGACGACCTGGCGATACTTCATACATCTGGAGAATGGAAGGAGTTGGAAAGGACTCTAAGCCACGACATGACTACACTCTCGAAATATCTCCAGACCTGGCGATTGAAGCTTAGCCACACTAAAACGGTGACGGCGGTCTTTCACCTCCACAATCGAGAGGCTAAGCGTGAGCTTAAGGTCTGTAACATCGGTAAGACCTTACCTTTCTGTCCAGTTCCCACTTATCTTGGGGTCAAACTGGACAGATCGCTCACATATCGTCCTCACCTGGAAGCATTGCCCAAGAAGTTAAGTGCTCGCGTCTCACTGTTGAGGCGACTTGCGGGAACAGGTTGGGGTGCTAGCGTTAAGACATTATGCACAGCTGCCCTGTCTCTGGTCTACTCGACTGCCGAGTACTGCGCACCAGTCTGGTGCCGCAGCGTGCACATACGGCTTATCGACAGTGTAGTGTAATAAACGACGCCTTGCGCATTGTCACTGGGTGCCTGCGTCCCACTCCATCGGTCTACCTTCCGGTTCTTTCAGGCATCCAGCCAGCTGAGCTTCGCCGCCAAGGATCGACACTCTCCCTAGCCAACCGCAGCTCCCTGGACCCTGACCACATTTTACATGGCCAGTTTCATGAGTCACAGGACGTATGTAGGGAGAGATTGAAATCTAGACGCTCATTTGTACCTGCTGCTCGGAAATTACTAGACAGTCTTTCTGAGATGGACGTCCGTGCAGCCGAGTGGACGAACACGAAATGGGACATGGAGTACTCTGCCAACGCATTGTCACTCCACGCTTTCATTCCCAAGGCTAGCTCCAGACCCTTGGGTATGGGTCTGCCCAGGGCAGCCTGGGTCAAGCTCAACCGTCTGCGTTCTGGTGTTGGACGTTTTTGTTCGTCCATGTACAAATGGGGTCTCGCTCCTCTAGCGAATTGTGAGTGTGGTGCCAGTGAACAAACCGCAGATCACATCATCTCACAGTGTCCCATACATCGAGCACCCCGAGGTATGTTTGGTCTAATGGTTTTGGATGACGAAACAAGATGCTGGCTGAAGTCCCTTACAGTCAGCATCTGACCCAAGCAGTTTGGTGGCCAGGGTGGTAAAAGGATAAACCCTCGGCCTTGGTCCTCCCATCGGTCTTGGAAGAGATGCCCCGCCAAACGACGACGACGACGAGGTTAACCTTCGCGCAAAGGTTTGATAACATCTCCGAAATGTCGCTTTTAAACATAGGCAATTGCCTTAACAAAACCACGATCCAAAAAAGCGGCATTCATATGAGGTTTACAAAATGTAAACTCTTTACTTCGAGCGACAAAAATCTCCACAAACGCAAGATAGCCAAAGCGTTTCTTTAAAGTGTAAAGGTCAGGCGAAGTCTCAATCAGCCTATCTAGGGCATTGATATCATCACCACTAGAAGACTTCTTCACACAACAAACAGCAATAGAAACTGAAGGAAACTCAGGCGGATGAACTTTAACTTTTTCTTGCCACAAGAAAGCGGGCCCACCAAACCACACGTTAATAGAATCTAAGTTTTTCGTAATATTATCGCGCGTGCGAATATCAGCGAGATTAACCGAAGTATAGCAATCTGAAGAAGCAACTCGTAATATCTTATCAACGCATCTTTCAACAAACCAAGCAAGATCTAAATCAGGATTTGTAATCCATTTAAGAACTACCTGAGAGTTGGTCCAAAAGTGAACACTGGAATCGAGATGACGCAATGCACCAGAAGCCTGAACAAGTAACTCACCAACATAACTTTGCTGCCTCGAGTTCCTAACGTGAAATTATTTAATTCGCCTGATGAACAAGAACTAATTTAGATTTTCCCAAAACAAAACTCACATGTGACTTACCATCGACAACACGACGCAAATATATCACACTTGAAAAAGTTGAATTAGACACATCACAGAACCCGTGAAGTTGATATACGGCAGTGTTTTCAAACCCAGCAGCAACGCATTTAGCAAAACAATAACAAGAAATCGAGAATTTATCCAAAACATTTAAAGTCGCCAACCATTTTCTCCAAGTATTTTGAAAGTCATCTGGTAGAATATTATCCCAGGCAACGCCAGAAGCAGCCACTTTTTGTAGTATTAGTCTACCTCTAACAGAAAGGGCGCAGCCATTTCTAAGGAGTCAAACTAACTGGCAAGTTGACTCGTCATTTCACGCTTTGTAAATGCCTCGGTAAACCTTCGACAGCAAATAAGCAACTTATCGTTTTCAGTGCCCCAAGTCAAACCCAAAGCTTTAGAGTTAGGCAAGGGTTGCGAAGCTAAATCAATCTTTACAACGTTGAAGCAAGATCACAATGAGGAGACATCTTGTCTTTAGCAAAGGAATTAGCAACCCATTTGCGCAGCGTACAACCTCAGCTTTCAAACAAATTAACGGCCTGCCCAACAATGACTTGAAGCTTAGCGATGCTATCACTAGAAAACAACATATCATTCATATAGCGGTTGTTTATCAGAACGTTCAGTGTAACTTTTTTAGCGCAAGAAGGATTTTTGTTAACCAAGCTCTGAATAGCAAGAAGAGCTATGTAAGAGGTGAAGTTTATCCTTCAAACATGCCTGGTGAAATGGCGGTAGACTTTTGTCTCGTTTTCTACAATGTCGTCATTATTAAACCAGACAATGCGAAACAAGTCCTGTTGAAAACGGGGAACCTTGACTTGGAAGAAACACCGATTCAAATCTGCCACACAAGCATACTTGCCAAGGCGAAAACACATTAAGACTTCAATGATGTTATTTAACAAATTTTCACCTCTCAACACAGCTCGATTAATGCACACACCTTCCGTCATGACCGCACCATCACATACTACACGCGGTTTACCGGCATTGGTAACAAAGAATGGTAAATGCCACGCAGGACAAATAGCCACAAGATTATCAACAGGAACAATCCATCTCTCACGGATCAACTCTAAAAAGATATCAGCCCAGTTTGTAGATTTTTTGAAATTAACGAGGCTTGAGAAGCAGCGTTGTGCTAAAGTCGATTCATCAGTGTGAGAATTAAGAACTTTGACTGCGCTGGTACTAAAGTCGATACGCCAGTGTGAGGATTAACAACTTTAACTGCGCTGGTACGAAGCAAAACAACATGATTATTAAGGAAGTTGACTTTGCGCACATTCACGTCTCTTTTGTCGGAAGGTTTAGTTTTGCTACGTGGTGCGGGAATAGGCGCAGATTCTTCATCCGCAGTGGCCCCGAAACTTTCCGAAGTAGTTGCGTAACATTTATGAAGCGCTGTAGCATGTTTGCTACGGCACTGTGGACCACACCTTTTGCACTTAGACTGTGTGTGACATTGACGTACAAAATGTTTCAGAGACAGACAATTCAGACACCTCTTAACGTCAATAACGGTCTTGCGTTTCAACTCTGATGAAAGTCTTTTAAAATTATCACAATCTGCTGAGAAATGTTTAGAATCGACACTAGAGCAAAAAAAGCAAATAAGAGGCGGTTTGTTTCAGAAGCGCCTAACCACAGAACGTTCAAAAGTCACAACAAATTTTTCTTTTCTGCTTCAGAGACCACACGAGACTCAGATTGGTTTGACCGAGAATCGATCCCTTTCTCTATAACCACTTGTCGAACACGAAAGATTTTAGACCCGGTGCAAGAGCGTTCACGCTGCACTTCGCGCTCGTCAGATTTGAAAAAAGCCTGAACATAGTCAGAGGTCATGACCTGTATTTCATGCACCACAAAACTGCGCAAAAATTCGAAACTAGGTTGATTAAGATCTTTACGCATTTTATCAAGGTAATCATGATATATCGCCTTTTTAACGTTCCAGGCAATCTGCTAGCAGTATCCAGCATAAGCTGTCCGGAAAGCTTTTCGACTTCGTTGTGAGCGTGCGCAAAAACTTCCAGTGTGTTCAAGTCCTCAAAGAATTTAAGAGAGGTCGAGTTGAACGCCACTTTAGGGCTTCTACGGATAACAACAACCTTGGGTTCCAAAGTTCCAAAGTTAACCCTGATTAAGCGCTCATATTTTTAATGGGCGCGCAAAATTTTTCCATCAGGCGACAAATTTGGTTTTCATGAAAGACGAAGGCGATATTACTCCCGTCATATAAACAATCTGCGAAACGAGTATTATGTATTCATTTCTGCTTTGTCTCTGTCCAAATACGTGCGCGGTATAGGTTCGTTAGTATCACGAAATGATAAAGAAGCCAACTGACGAGGTGGTTCATGTCTTTTGATTTTATCATTTAGTTGCTGAGGAAAAAAAGGGGGTGCTTCAGAGTTATTTTTACGTTTATTGACATGACTACCCAAATAGTTGACACGAAGGACGTTAGAAACACGCTTATTACCGCAAACACGAGGTTCACGCACATCCGGTTCACAATCAACATTTATTTTCATCTCACTTCATATGACATCAGTTACGCTGTAACGAGTAGCAGCATCACTCAATTTAGACAACACAAAAAGTTTTGTTTCAGCACTTGGGCTACAGCCAGGTTCAAACCCAGGTGGAACCGTTGTAACCGGTGAGCAACTAACTTTACCGCTACGCACAGTGGAAAGCTTCTTTTTTTCTAAGCTTTTTGATTTATTTTTCTTAGAATAAACACTTGTTTGTGAGCCCGTGCGAGATCGAAAAAGTGATTTTACCATTGAAAGTGCCACAGATGAACCCCTTTTAGAACAACCAACCAATTGCTCTTTCGCTTTAAGATTTATAGCTTCCATGCGAAATTTAGATAAAGCCTCAATTTCTTCGGCTTCAGCTCTGGCCTCTGAGAGCTTTTGAGCTTTACGTGCCTCTGCGGCCTCAACCTCTGCTTTGGCCTCTGCGGCCTCTGCCTTTGCGGCTTTGACCCTGGCCTCAGCCTCCGCTTCAGCTTCAGCACGCATACGAGTTTTACGTGCACGAGTTAACTTTTCAATGTGCTCAAGCTCTGACTTTTTTCGTTCAATTTCAATTCGCCTTATCATAACGGTTTTAGACGACACAACGCTTAAATCACGTTTAGATGAGACCTGAGAAACACTATCCGACGGTTTAATATTATCAGCATCAAAATCCGTTTCATCAGTATTATGGCTTACATTTCTATTAAAAAGATGATGAAAGTCATAAGATAACATGAAAGTCATAAGAGACTAATCTTTTGAATAATTTAGGCTTATGCAATGTAATGCATTGTTTTTACCAAGCGGATTAGTCGTCATGTTAGCATAGGCCTTGTCTAACTTTAAAGCTGAGTTTTGCGATGTATTTTTTTAATGACAATTTTTTTGCTATAAAATGAATAAAATGAAGCGTATTCTTTAGTATCAAAACGTTCTTGTACAATGATGACTGTGTGAATTTTACAGCAGTTTACACGGCGCTACCATATTGCTTCTTTAAACTGGTTATCAAATTAAAATATAACGGAGATTGCAAAATTGTTTACTTTCTTAAAACACAATACAATTTTAAAGTTTGGTGTGAGTCTCATTTTCAAACAACATCCACACATTTATCAGAGGAGTTTAATGTACGAGACAGAAGAAACCCATTCCTGAATATTTCTCATAACTTTTATGACTTGTTGCCATCATTAGAAATTTTATATTTAACTAAACGTACTTTCCGCAAAGTCCCTGAAAATGAAAGTGTACTTTCTGTGAGAACCAGTAAATTTCACAACCCAAATGAAAAGTGTTTAAATTTGGCTATGTACAGATATGTTCGCATGTGAGCTTATTATAATACGAAAAAAAGCGTTCGAGAATCTTTGGCTAAAAAGCGAGATGGTAGAAAAACCAGAGTCATTCGAAAACATCTAAAATTGTATTCCTCCTAACACTCATTGATTAAAGTCTGGCCGTTTGCATCGTTTTGGGACGGCTAGACTTTGGTTACCATGAAAAGTATTCTTTTTTGTTGCGGCATAATTGCTAATTCTGATTGTGCAGGTAATAGCAATATACAAGAGCAAACGAGTAGCCTAAACATGACTCTGATTCTTGCATGCTGCAACGCTAGTTGTATTGTTTCTCTTTTTTGTTTCAGCTTGCGGTTAATTCTCACATGGTTTTGTGTATACTGCGTATAACAAAGCCTTGTTGTGATGGTACAGAAAAAGAAAACAGTGCTAATCAGGGAGTCAAACCGAACCTGAACAGCGAACCGGTAAAAACCGCTTTTTTTGGTGAACCCGAACCAAACCTGAACCGTTTAAATTTGAGATCACTAAACCTGAACTTAACCCGAACCTTTAATATTTCAAATCTGTAACCCTGAACCGAACCTTTAAAATTTTATGCAAGTGAACCCGAACCGAACCCAAACCCATAATATTTTGTGTACATAAACCCTAAACAGAAATCGTTTAGTAACAATGTTTGAACCAGAGCTGATTCTTAAAAAATATCAATAAAAATCTCTAGACATGTGATGCGTTGCATAACATTTTTTTTGCTTTTCAAAATTTAATGAGTCTGAAACAAGCAGGTAGTCAAACTGAACCCGAACCTAAACCGCGAACCGGTAAAAATCGATTTTTTTCGGTGAACCTGAACTTAACCTAAACCGTTTAAATTTGAGATCATTAAACCTGAACCGAACCCGGAACCTTTAAATTTTGGTGCTACTAAATCCGAACCGAACTTGAACCCAAATTTTTAAAAAGTTTTGAACCTGAACCGGAACTGAATCGTTAAAAATTAAATTCTTTGAACTCAAACCGTAGCGATATTTAAGACGTTTCGACTCTCTGCAGCTAATTTTGCTTGTTGTTTATTGCAATAAAGTGTCCATATCTATTAATTATTGCATTAATCAATGAGGGTCAACATTCATCAAATAAGATTGATTTTCTTGGTTTGACTTTTTCATATTTATCCTTTTGAACCAACCGTTAGCTCAGTTGCTAAGCGCACGCTCTCAATGCTGGAAGTCTAAGGTTCGATTTCCAGACTTATCAAATTGGCATAGTGTCGCCAACGGCTTGCCATCGCTGCGACGTTTCTTCGGAGCTAAGTAGCCCAGGCGCTGTGCTTCGGAGGTGGGCCCGCCACTCCTTACACGTTTCAGCGTAATGAAAATTTGATTTGTTGCGAGAATATAGTAGAGACTCAGTGCATGGGACAAATCCAAACTAGCTTAGCATTTACTGACTTGTTTGTGGAACCTTCAATTTTGTGCTTGATAAGAAACCACCATGCATGAGACATACATAATCGTGAAGCAACTTATCAAAGGGCGCAACAACAAATTTTCGGCAAAATACTGAAAGTTGAAACACATTTTTGTGATAATGATCGTCGCAAAATTGACGCTCCGACCCACTGCGTCATTTTCTCCCTCGTCATTTTTCAAGCTAACGCAAATTTTCACAACAAATGCATCACCACCAACAATACAACTAACTTTCGGGTGAAACAACCTTGCCGTATAACTGCTCATACATCTTGTTTTTATATGTATGTCCGCGCAAGTCATAATACTAAGTGTTTTGCTGTCTTTCCTGTTTGTGCTGTTTTTCGTGGCGCAAATAAAAACAAATAAATAAATAATTAGAGATGTCCATCTTAGAATAATTACGTATTCTACAATAATTTCAAATCGTCTTTTCCATTCCTAAATTTATAAAATGGCCGTCAGTACTATTTTGATATCAGTTTAGCACTCAACCCCTCAAACTACTGCATCACAAAAAAAAAAACTCACATCCTGTTTTGTTTTTAATGAACTTAAACCAGCATTATAAATTCGAAGCAGATGTAATGTAATGTATACGCAGTGGCGTAGTCACGGAGATAACAGGGGGTATGCCCCCTCTTAAATTTTATCGCAATGAAGTACGTGCATCATGACAGCTTTATCCAAACTTTTAAAATCGAACTCGCAAGCGTTAGTCTACATTCTACAAGCCCGATACTTGGACACTCGGCAAACTTTGTGTGCAAAACGCTTTGATCTATTCTAGACTATACTCAGTAAGCGCTGACACACGTGCGTCTTGTTTTACGCTGTGAATGTACAAGTATTGCATGATCGCAGGCAAGACCAAATGCGCTTATGCGCAACGTCTGAAAAATTTTATCACGCGCAATTTTTCTTCCCAATTAAACCAAATCCTAAAAACGGAACCGGTTCAAAGTCAAAAACGGTGCCGTAGGATTCAATATTCTAAAATGGAGATCCCTTCAAATAGCGTTATTGCATCGACAATTTAAATAGCGAAATGAAACTATGAAAGTTCCCACAGCAGCTAATGTAACACCTAATTGCTTTTTTCAACAATTACATTTGATCCAGTAACATTGGAATTTAAAGCAGTTTATTGATTTGACGTTATGCGCAAACATCAGGGCTGTAAGTGCATCGCAAAATCTTCCCCGTTGACGTTGATGTCCGAAATGCGCCTCAAATGGATCTTGATTGATACGACGACTCATTACGAATTCTGCTCCAGTATTCAAACAAAGTCAAATAACTTTAACCATATGTTGGCCGCTTTGCGTAGCAAAACTAAACAGCATCATCAACTTCTGTTTCACCGAGAGTGCAAGAGGCTTGTTCATAGGGTTTTGCCTTCAGCTTTGTAAATAATGCACAAATTCGTGTGACAATTATTGCAAACCTAGATTAAACCTAGGATAACGAGATATTATGTGTACCGGTATCAATTAGTGTGTAATACAAAAATTGCGTTGCTATCGCAACTGCATTGTACACTAACAATATGTCTATGATTTTTTTAATGAAAGCCACGCAGTATAATTACAAGGACGTTTTATTGTAACACAGCATCATACGCAAAAGACAAATCAACGTTTCGACTATAACAAAAGCTTCGTCAGCCTTGCTACGCACAACCAATCTAAGCTAAACTTATTTCAGCCTGTAAAGACTTTTTTTGCATTGCTTTATCTGGACTTCATCTCTTTTCTAGATGGTGCCCTATTTTTAGCTGGCGACTGGGTATCGTTGGTTAGGGCTAGACGAATGCTCAAAATAAGGCACCATCTAGAAAAGAGATGAAGTCCAGATGTCCAGGTAAAGCAATGCAAAAAAAAAGTCTTTACAGTCTTGAATGAGTTTAGCCTGGACTGGTTGTGCGCAGCAAGACTGACGAGACTTGTTATAGTCGAAGCATCATATATTTTTCTACGTTCTTAACATCAAAATTTCTGTCTTTTCTCAGTAATTTTTTGAGCATAGAAAACGACCTCTCAACAGCAGCAGAGGTTGGCTGGGCTTTTTGCAATAGTGCGTTGCTTGTTGGGTCAATTGTCAAGTTGGTACAGTTTATTATTGTTTCTAAATCAAAGTTGGATAGTCGTTTGTTAATGCAGTCTTTAATTGCGCAAGTATCATCATCGAATTGCATATTCTTCAGCAGTCCGTATGCTTTGGTTGTTGTGCAGGCACTTCCTTCTAAGAACTCTACGTTGGCTGCTAGAGTCCGGTACTGATTTATTTTAACCAAGTCCGACACCAAACCTTCCACATTGATAGCATCTTTTGCTCTGCTGACTAAGAGGTCTGCACTTGTCCAATTGTTGACAATGATACGAACAGCTGGGAGGTTTTCACTAAGGCAGCTCTAAGCCAAGTTGCCCATCTTGTAATTACAGGGTCAGGAGGAGATGGCAGACCAGCATCATGAAAATCTTTCTTGCGATCTTTGTTTTTGATTGTTGCTGCCTGTTGCATTGGCTCCGTGTTGCTTCAACTCTTTTTGTAAATGCTTGCTACTAAAAAACATGCTGTCATAAAAATAAAAGCCCAAAATAGTATATGACACTCACTTTTGTTTAACAGATCAAGCAAACTGTTTGTACTGCATCTTCACAAAGCAACGAGAAGTTTCAAAGAAAGGCTAGCATCACATCACGACAGTTCCAAAATACGTAGATTTAATCAAACAACGTCTAAATTCAAACTTAATGAGTAAAATAAGATGAATAGACACAACTTGTTTTGGGATTCAATCAGTTCCAAAAAGATCTCATTTATAGGACAGAGGTTATAATTCAAAATGGGCTAAAACAATGAAAACAACTGAATTTTGTTTGGTCATTCAATTTGTCTGGGTAAACGTGCAATACGAATTACATACGTTTTTGCAGTTTTGTGCAAGCTTCTGCAACTGAGATATAAGATACATACTACATAGCTACATAACTTTAGTTTAAACCAATTCGATAAACTTTGCTTGAGCCTTTACTGCAAATGCTTTACAACGTTCTTAACTGCAGATGATTAACTTTCTAACTTCTACGTCTTTCAAGAAGTTCTTTCTTTCTATTGACCTTGCAGCAAGCATATATTGATGCACACATTTACTACATCTTGTAGTACCATCCTCTACAGCTATATGGAGCAATTCTTGCTGAGATATCTTTAAGCAAAATTAAAGCAGTACGCATTATCACACAAACCACATTTCAGATATCAGGAAACAAACATACAACTATAAGCACTATTTTGGTGCATGGAACTCCAATACTAGTAACACAGTTTACATGGTGAAATGAACACAAATGAACAAATAAATGAACAACACATTTTCAAAAATGTTACATAAGCACGGAACATTAGTTTCAGCTACCTGACACCATATAGCATTGGTATGCCACCAGCGCAAAGAACTTGCAATTACATACCAATACTAAAAATATTTTCAAAAACATAAGCAATACTGCAAAGAACTGTATCAGCATGTTTTTTGTTCTACCAAGAGCCGGACAAAATTTAGCGAGCAAAGATTTACTTTTCAATCAACCATCAAAAAGCAATTGGACTTTAAAAAAAAAACAGTACAATATGTGAACAAGTTCCTAAAGATTCAACATTCAAAAATGAAAATCTTTACATATAACATCAAAAAATCAAATCAAATTTTCATTATACTCGCTTTATTACGCCAAAGCGTGTAACGAGTTGCGGGACCCATCTCCGCGGCTTAGCGCCTGGGCAATACAGCTCCGAAGAAACGTCGCAACGATGGCGAGTTGTTGGCGACACTGTGTCAATTTGACCGGCCCGGAAATCGAACCCCAGACCTCCCGCACCGATAGCGTGCGCTTAGCAACTGAGCTTACGGCCGGTCTTATATATAACATAACAATAATAAATTACAAACATGGTAAAGTGACATTGAAATCCACATGAGAAATCTGACATTAAAATCTTTTAATAATGCAGCATCAGAGAGCAGGAAAATTGAGAACAATGAAAGTCTATGACTGTCGGAATAACTTTCACATGGTTTGTGCTTTTGTACAGTCGATAACATGGAAGCAATTGTCACAGATTCAGCTCTCATTAACTTCAATAAATAAATGTTATGAGTGCTTGGAACTTTAATTCCACCTAAGGATTTTAAACGAAAAATTGTGTGAAACAAACAAATTATGTGCAAAAATACCTTGCGTCATATAGACAGTGGATGGCCAATGAGCAAAATGCAATGCAGTTATAGCTGTATCGATAGCTGAAAAAGTTAAAGGAGACTTATTGTTAGCGAGCTGCCATTGAGAAAATGATTTCAGAGATCGGAAAGGTGATGAGACATTTTCCACAGATTGGTACAACTGTTTTTTTTTAACTTTGTTGGGACATCTTACTTAATTAATTGCCTTCGTTTTGGTGTTTGCTTCTTAATACTCGTTTCTGGCATATTTTAAGTAGGGAGTTTTCCAAAATTAATCCAACTTTTAGAAACATTTTTTTGAATATCACCTTCACAAAAATGAGCACTACAAAAATACACTTTTCTATCTTTAATTCTTTTTCCAAAATTATTATCTGATTTTTCACGGTATTTATACAGAACCTGACAAAATTCTTGTCTTCACTTCACTACATCAGCAAAAGAACCAAACCAGTTTTTTTATGCTTACCATTGGGAACAACATATAGTAAAAAATTAGGTGAACACAAGGAGTTTGAACAAGCAGGCACGCAGCAGCATTTACCTTCTCCTTTATTCATGAACGTTGATGTTGCATTAGACTACAGGACTAGCTATAACTGCCTAAGTGATTCTATTTAAACTGTAAAACATGGCAATTCTGACTGGTGCTGCAACAGAAAAAAACATGCATAAAATATACATGCACAAGCTAAAGACACAACTGTATTTATTCTATTCATGTCAATCTAAAATCATCTTTTGCTTCACAAAAACATGTATGGTAAATGCTAACCAGCTAACTCAAATCTTAAGCAATACCGGTAACTGTCATATAACTCAAAGAAAGTGGCTATTTTGCCGTTAGCGACAAAATAGTTTGTTGGTTTATTTTGCCAGCAGCAGCTAAAATCAGCGTTTACTGTTGGTAGGCCTACTTCCGGCAAAACAGACCTAGCAGTTGTATTCCCTGCGCTCTCACTATTTGGATTGCACTATATCAGGCAAATTAGACACTTTCTAACTTGCCGTATCACATCCTGAATATGACCACGGAATTAAAAAGAAGAGCTCTGACACATGCACTCACATACTTTTAGACACTACTTAAATTATAACAAAAAGACAAAAAAAACACTGCGAACAACCTGAGATGATGATTCCTTATTTCTGGAGGAGCTAACTGCATCAGCACTGAGCAGACAGTGTTTAACAGATCCACTGCAAAAAAATAAAAACAACAGTCCAAAAATAGTTTTGTGATGGGTGATAAAAACTCATACGCGCATAAGTCATTTTCATAGCACTGGTACAATGTATGAATGTAGACGTAGTCAGCCTAAGCAGTGAGTTTTGTGGTTTAAGCTAGGTATTGGTGGAAGGTAAGAAACATCTTAGGCTAGTCCATAACAGACTATGGTAGCACTTAAGCCCGGGTACACTGAGGCTCAGCGAGGCGCAAAAGTTAGTTTGTTTTATTAAGATGGGGCTTTGCGCGGCGCATGACATGTGCCCCGCTCAGCCGCGTACAGCCGAAAAAAAAATTACGCTTTGTTTAATTCTTTTCAGCCTGCTGCGACTGCGACTTGCTGAGACCGGAAGTTTTCCATTTTTCAGATGCAGGAATAAGCTAATAGTCTTAGATTACTGGGTCGTGAAACACTTTGTCTTGGTTAAATTTTTCGAAATAAACAGGCAGAAGAAAATAGCAAAGGCTTGCATCTTGAAATTTCAGTAGGCTGTATAAGAATCCACGCTGTACGCAGGCCAGAATGGCAACCTACCGGTATCCAACTTCTTGACAAGTGTACATCAATTTTTTTTTTTTTTTTTTTTAAATTAAATGTTGCAGAGACCAAAAGTTGATTCAATTTCGATTTATTTGGCCAAAATGAATTACATCCCAAGTCTTTAGCTGCCAAAAAGATTGGTACCAGCTGTTGGACTAAGCCTATTCAGCAGTGTTGGCAGTTGGCAGGTTGGTTTGTAGTGAAAAATGGAACTGAAGCTTGCGGAAATTTTTTTTCTGTGAAGTAGTGATTAGAAAGTATTTATTTTTGAAATGTCAGTAAACTAGGTTGTTAGTACCTTACTTGTAGTAAGAATAAGGCCAGAATAACAAGTTGGGAACCTACCACATTTGCCCACTGAACCTAGGTTTATTAATAATGAGTAACCTAGAGAAAACTTTTCTGAATTTATACCTGCTGAAAGAATGATTTTGGTTAGCATATGCAGCAAAATCTATCAGTGTTGGACCAATCACAGTTTGTCAAACTGTTAAATTTAGTATTACAACTAGGCTCTAGACATTGTATCATTGCATAGTGCAGGTACTACCAACTCTTAGCAGCCCACTATAAAAAAGAACTGCAGGCCGTGGCTTCATTAAACAACTATTCAGTACAAATTCAGTATTATTAGAAATGTTGCGTTGTAGAACGAAGCAAACTAAAATGCTCATGTGATCCTCTAACAATATCAAACTTTTCACGAAGTGTGAATGAAGGTGGAAGTTGTTTTACACTGTTTCCATGATGTCATCTTAAATGTGTCAATAAGCATTCTCAAACACATGTAACCTCTAATGATATGGCCTTAAGCCGTTAAGTTAGACTTGCTATTGAGCTATTTGGAAGTTGTTGCTGAAGGCAGTGTAACTTAGATTGTGACTTGTTGCAACTTTGGTTTATGAGCGAGTGCCTGGGTTTGGCGAATGTTCGATGATGAAAGGGATAGGACTAAGGTATGGGAAGGGGATGCGTGATGTAACTTGTGATAGAGAGACCCTATTACTTAACATGTATTATATAAGAGTGAGCCTTATTCCTTAGGGAATATGTTTATTTATTATTTTTAAAATGTTTGCTTTGTTTACCACGTGTTATTATTACCGAACCCAAAGAAGTTAGACAACTAACCTTGTTGAGACACAATAGCAACTATGGTTGCACAACCAGGCACCTATTCATGCTTGGCTGCTACTGCGCCATAGTGCTTGTGCATCGCTAAGTACATCCCCTTTAGTTTTTCCTTAATGAGGTTCTAAGCCTCATGAAAAGTAACTGATCATCATGGCATTGTGTCTCGCCCTTCAAACCAAAAACTTGCATATCTGTTTGTTATTTGCATCTTGATTATGCATGGGAAACATGCCCACAATCTTGTTTATGCATACTAGTTGGTGGTATACATCTTGATTACTACTAATTTCAAGTGTATTACATTATGTGTGTTCTCAAGTGTAATCTGCTGCGCCATTGTTGTGTACTAATCAATTCTATTTGAATAAGATTTCAGATACATATGTATGTAGTAGATAAAGATACCCCATTGAAGGAGACTGTTGCCTTTGGTAGACTCGTTCTATTGGTTGTTGGATTCTCTGATTGTTTTCACAGGAAGGCTAGTGTAGATGCCTGCAACAGACCCAACAACTTCAGGATTTCCTATCCCTGCCCAACAACTCCCTTTTCCAGCTCCAGCTCCCAAAATTTCTAGTGTACAAATTTGCTAATTCTACACCTGTTGAATATGGGCAACTTGACTCTGATGATCAGGAAATGGTCTTGCGCTGTCCAGTTTGCTACTGTTTGATTTTTAATCAAACTGACTTTTGTACTGTTTTATCATTTTTATGTTAAAAGTTGTTGTGTAATTGACTATTTCATGATTATTTCAGTGCAAACAAATAAAATTGATTTGACTTATTTGATTGGGATCTTGGATTCCAATAAATACACTCATAGGGTACTGGCCCACTAGTTAGCAAACAAGCAGACAACTGTATCAGTGCATGTTTGTTCTTCAACGCAGCCCAATGCACCAACCACTCGGCCAACTCCATACCGTTATGATGACGTTTGACTGCATCAACTTAAAAAGCACGCCGCGTCTGACCATTTTACCGTTCTAGTGTAGACACGTAGCTTGGCTTGACTTGACTTTTCTCAGCCTGGCACGGCCTCAGTGAAGGCCAGGCTTTAAGCCAGGGGTGGCCAACCTTTTGATTCCATGCGCCAATATTTTTGCACCCTTAATTTAGATGCGCCACATCAAGCGTCCATTTTTTTTCAGTTCTTTAAAACAAGAACGAGCAATATCGGTGAAGAGCAAAAAAAGGATTTTCACTTCACGTCCTCAGACAGTGGAGCACCCAGGATTTGGCAAAGGGGGACCACAACCGGGGGTCTGGTGGTAAAACCCCCAGCCGCCAACAACTTTTTACAGTTTTCGTATGAAAAAAACTCATTTTAGCATATTTTTTCATCGAAAAAGGGCATGCAGTGAGTGCAGTCACTACGGACAGTGCAAAAACATTTTACCAGCATATGTCTAAAAGCAGAAGCTTGACTAAAATAAGTGAAAAGAGGCTACAACCATTATTAGTTTGAGAATATATAGACTAAAAGTTAGGTTTTAGCATCTTATTACATGGCCAAAAGGGGAGGACATGGCACCGTGGCTCCCCCGCGTACGTCTATGCCCTCAGACGTCATGTTTTTCACTGACAATGTCGGTGGAGAGCAAAAAATAAAAAAAAGGTCTTCACGCCCTCAGATGTTCTGTTTTCCACTAAAAAATATCGGTGGAGGGCAAATAAAAAAAAAAATTAGTGAGTAGACGAGGCTTGTCATCAGAAAGGTGCAATGCGCCACTTTTAAGTAGCCAATGCGCCACGTATGGCGCATGCGCCACAGGTTGGCCATCCCTGCTTTAAGCAATCGTCCTTTGCCTAGTTCCCTGTGCATGCCTTTGAACCACAGATTGAACATAAATTTAAATTTACGTTTAATACAACTCTCATTTCTTCATAATTGATTATTCCTGTCTCAAAAGCTAATGTATCGTGTATCGATAGTAGTGTAGGCCTAAAATTACAGCAGCCTGGTTTTCTGTACATGCCGTTGAATCACATATCAAAAATAATCATAAAATTATGGTCACCACAACCCTTTATCTCCTAACAATTGATTCACACAACCAGGGGTTCTTTGGTAAAGTTTGAAGTAGGGGGCCCTGTTTAGTGCAAAAAACTTTGACATTTTAAACGCTAACTTTCTTTAGCATTACAATTGTAAAGTTTGCTCTGATTTTTGTCAAGTACATTTACAATGATATTAAATAGGTTTACTCAACAATGCTCATACGTTGTTGTATTCGAAGGCTTGAAGCCAGAACTGGGTATGTCTATCTTCATTAAAAGATGACTTAACATTTTTCAACCATGATTCGAGTAGGCACAGCTATGCTGAGTATTTGGCTACCAAAATGACTATATGATTATGTTTTTTTGATAAATGATGTAATCATTTTGGGAACAAAACTACACCCACCCGAACAACAATTTAAAAAACCTAACCCGCTTTTGGCAAGACATAATCAATTCTGTCTCCAAGCGCTTGATTTACTGGTTACCGTGCATCAATCACAACAACATAACTTCCAGGAAAAAGGCAAACTGCATGCAAAAAAAATGTTCAGTTGTATTAACCAATCATAGAATTGCCACTTAGAATTATGGATATCACACCAGGGCATGAACTTACCCGCACGTTTTAAAGATAGAGTCGTAACTTTTGTAATAACTTACTGGTTTGAACGTATAAATTTTGCACGCAGTTCAGCTCTTCAACAGAGATCAGGCGGGAAGGTTTTACTCAAATGTCGATTGCAGAACAATGTTGCTGCAACCACAGTTTTGCCGCGGATGCAGAATTACACAAATGTGGAGGAGGTCCATTCACGTTTATGAAAAGAAGAGATGCAACATGTGAAACAGCGATTTTGCATATTATCACTCATTTATCAGTAAGCGATTGAACAATTTGCAAGCGATCAAATGAGTAATAGTTTCTTCGGGATGAAATCTTGTAAAGCGGCACTTCTTTAAAATTTATACAGGAAGCTTCATTGCTGGTAAAAATTATATCAAAAATAATAATGACTGTACGAGGTAAAATCCATGAATTAAGTCAATGGCATCAAAGAGACAGAGAGTTCTAACCTGTGGTTGAGACAGTGCTATAGAACTAATTCAGGACATTCTTTTTTTAACCTAGCTCTCACTCCGCTTTTGCATCCTAGCATTACAAACGCTCCGTGTGAGATAAAAGACACCAGATGCTCGGAAAGATAGGTGTGATTAAATCCATATTTTTGCAAAGTTTCCAAAATGCATTTGAATATTGCTTCGGCATTTTGTTCTTTTAATCCTCACAAGTCCAAAAATATGTTCTCAGGTTTGTTATCAAACTCGTCCACTTTGGCTCGAACGCATAAAATCAGGCAGATGTTTTGCGATAGAGAAGTGGATTTGTCAATGACAATGGATATGTTTCCTTTTTTGCAAATAATTATGCGACAAAGTTTTTTTCTTATATCAGCAAAAATACACTCTATTATTGCAATGCAAGAATCTTTTGATTTCAGTGTTACTCTCATGTCCGCTAAGGTGACATTGAAAAGGTTGCCTAGGTAACTACTCCAAATTGACTTGAAGGTAGGATCATACATATCAACTTCCAGGTTTCTCAGTCTGCTAAGAGGCTCACATCTAAAGTTACTCAGGTTGACATGATTTGGGCAAACGACTTGGAGAAAAGCCACAAATAAACTGGTTAGAGAATCAATTTTTCTAGGCTAGGTCAAAAATGCGATACTCCACTCAAAGCAACCCCACCTCTAGCACCCACAAGGCCATCTACCCAAATGCAGCTGCAGATGCGTTTCGACCTTTTTAGGTTTCATTAGAGCAGAATAGCAACAACCTTCCTCAAAAAAGTAAATTAAGTAAAAATAAAAGCAAATTAAGTCCAAAAAAAGAGACCTAAAAAGGTCGAAACGCGTCTACAGCTGCATTTGGGTAGATGGAGTGGAGTACCGTATTTTTGACTTAGCCTAGGAAAATTAATTCTCTAACCATATTATTTGTGGCTTTTTTCCAAGTCGTTTGCCCAAATCATGTCAACCTGAGTAACTTTAGATGTGAGCCTCTTAGCAGACTGAGAAACCTGGAAGTTGGCATATATGATCCTACCTTCAAGTCAATTTGGAGTAGTTACCTAGGCAACCTTTTCAATGTTATTTTAAGCATTTGACATCTTTTGAGTGATCGATCCTGTTGAGTTCTTGATTTTCAATGAAGCGGTGTCATTATCAAAATTTTTCTGTCTGCTAGAGCGCATCAAATTTTCATCATTTTTAAAAAAAGATATGGCTCAGTGATATTTTTATTCTCTAGCCAAAAAAATGATGACATAGCTTTATGTATAAATATTTGCACGATGACTTGCCAATCACTTTTCGGAATCTCCTGGACAACAACTAGTTAGATTATTGTATCTTTCCGTCAGACTAGAAGTCAATCTAATCTATTTTCACGATTTTGTAAAATTGAATTGACTAAGCAATCTTTAAAATATCGAAGTCCGGTGATTTGGAATTTTATTCCAACAATCATTCGGCAAAACAAATTGCACAATTCTTTCAAAAAAGCGATTCTAATCTGCCACTCCAGTAACTTGTAATATGATTGTGAAAAGTTTATACCGTAATTGTATTATGCACCTAAATTTAATTGATTTAAAAAACAACCACAGATATCTGCTGTTAGTTTTTCTTTTGCAGATTTTAAATTTTCCATTCATCTCCCAATTGATGAGCATTTCAAATTTTTTGGTTTTCCAGCTTCATTTAAAACAATCTTTTGCTGTATCAAACATTTCTTTAATCTGTATCAGTTTTGCTGCGTATTCAATTGTAACTAGGACAATTTAGATGAATTTAACTGATGAAAGTTAATAGTCATTATTTTTTAACCACTACTGGTACCGTATTTACACGTGAAAATATAATTGGCTCACAGCTAGACTCTCGTTCAAGTCAATTGAACTTTGCTTCTCTCCATTTTTTATGTTAAATCATTACTCTTTGCGTGGCGTAGTGTTTTGTTTGTTTTTTTTAAAGTATAGCAAATTAAATCCCAAGATGCAGCGACCGTGCATTTTTTAAGTTGTGTTTATTTTTTAATTCCTGCACGTTTTAACGAATATCGTTTTGTCGCTGTAACCTGTTTTTCGGCCATTGTTTTTGTTCCTTGTTTTTGTTTGGTGTTGTTCTGGTAGTTAAAGGAAATAAACCACTACTACGTTTGCATCAATTGCTGCAACTGCCAATCCACACAGCTGCAATTTTGTTACGCAAAAAATGTGCGATGCGATTTCAGCAACCAATCGCGCTAACTATGCACTTAAATTAGCAGGCTGCAGACCACGTTTGCAAAAGAAACTAATTTTTTGTTGTTTTCTGCCCAACCTTTTTTCAATTTTAGCTCTTAGCGGAGTATGCTGGTAGTCTAGTCTAGTAAAAAGTTTTTGACAAAATAGGTTTAGCAAATTACCTTATTTTGCTACTCTTCCAATTTTGTAAGGTACAGTCCGGCAGCCCGGAGGTCTGAGCTTAGCTGGAAGCTCACCAATTTTTATCCCTATTATCGTTTAAGTGCTTCAAACCAAGCGCGAAATCAGATTTCTGCCGGGTCAAGGGTGGTGGGTGTGGCCATGGTGAGGGGTAAAAAAGGTAAAATCGTTGAGCTGGCACAAGTTACTCTATAAAAGTACAACTTGATAAATGGTAGGCCTTGAAGACTTACTAAATAAACGCTGTAAAAACCAATTCTACGACTAGTTTTGCGGTAGACTAGGTCCTGGGTTCAAAACCTGAGTCTACCTGATGAGCGATCAAACCGCGAAACTAGTTCTAGAAATGGTTTTTACAGCGTTTATTTAGTAAGTCTTCAAGGCCTACCATTTATCAAGTTGTAATTTGAATATTAAGACTTACATCGGCTCGTCTTCATTCATTACTCTATAAAAGTAGTTTTAGTTATCTATAGTTGCAGTAGAGCTCTCATTTCGGGCTTACACAAAAAAAGAAAAAATGCAAAACAAATTTCACAAAAAAATTTCAAGTTTATTTTTTTTAGGACGTCATGATATTTGAGCTTAAACTTGATTTTGTTCAATAATTTTGTATTCAGGGTGCATAACTTTAACTATAGCGTCTAAAGCTTATTGAAGGAAATTAATAAAACTTGTTCCAGCAGGAAAGTAGTTTCTTATCCACAAAATGAAACTATTCGGACGTTTTCATGATAAACACAGACAAAATAACGCGCTAATATACAAAAACGCATGGTTTATTTTAGACGTTTTTTCACGCAATGCAAGTTCTGCACAACTGATTTCTCCATGAAATTGCATGGCGTTTGGGCTATTTTATGTTGGAATACGTTTCTTTCCCTGTATTCTTCAAGATTGCAAATAATTAATGCGAGGTATGAGGATATATAGGGGATTCAAATTTTGATACAGAGATATAAAAGGCTTCAGTTACAAGCACCCTAAAGTTAACAATTTTTTTGTGAATTGAATTACACTTGCGGAAAACGCACGGGTAAGTTTAATGTTGGTTTCATCAATCACTTAGTTGATTCGTTTGCCATTTTGCTCGAAGTTGAGTTAATTCTACTTTAATCAATGGAGAATCACTAGATTTAGCTAATAAATTGAATTACAAGGTTACCACGTTCGATTATTTCTATAAATCCTGAAAATAATCTTAAAATATCTAAATTAAACAAAATTATGCAAAGCACAAACTTCAAATAAAATACGAAATTTTAAGAACCTTTCAACTTACACAACCCTAATAAGCTATCACAGCATCATAACCAAAATTTTGGTTAATACGGGTTAGGTAAAGAAAATAAAGTGAGACATGCATAAATCACATTCACATGTAAGATATTCCTATAATGCTGTGATAGCTTATTAGGGTTGTGTATGGTGAAAAGTTCTTGAAATTTTGTATCTAAATTTATTTCACGATAGTCGATCAAGTTTTCGCTCATTTACTGTTAATTGATAATATTTTCTTGTTTCGCTGTTTTGTCCTAATTGCTAAATTTATCATGTTTTTGCATGATTTTGGCCAAAAGTTTAGCGGATACCGAGTTATTAACGGAACAAAAATTCAACATTAACAAAAGTTAATCTCTAGAATCCCAAAGTTTTGGCCTTATCACTAAATAATAAGAAGGCCTATAGGTTTCATCGCGATGCTGTGCCCATCTCGATGAAAAACTTATGCGGTGAAAATATGAAATTTACTTTCGCTTTATTCAATAGCGACATTGCTAATTACTTCATTTTTGTCTGAGATATTGATCAAAAAATAGCTACTAAGTTGTCACAAATGTCTTTTGTCTTCATCTCCGTAAGAATTGTTGTGGATTAGGTTGCTCAAATCTTTCATAGCTGTGCCAAAAAATTCTAAGGTGCTGAAAAAATGTAATTATAGACTGCAGAACTACATTGATTTCGAGATGTTTGCATTGCTTTTGTCCCATATTTGCATTTTTATGATTAAGCGACATTTCACCATTTTCTACATTATCAAATTATGACCAAAATTCGTTGACGACTATTGTAGTAGCCGGAGCTGGAACAAGGACCGAACCTACCAACACCAAGACGAAACGAAACATCATAGCTTCGAGACCGAGACGAGACATCATAGCTTCGAGACCGAGACGAGACGAGGCTTTAAAGTTACGAGACACGAGACGAGACACGAAACTTTATAAACCAAAAGATTGAAAATATAAAAACGATAGTAATACTCTGGAGTATGGGCTCTACTAAGCCAAGTTATTGAAATAACTTTATAGCAAAATGACATTAGCAAAAACAAATAAAGCAATGAAACCGTTGCGGTTAAAAATTGATGTAGCCTATTATAAATGTGTTATTGGTCATATCTTTTTAACGATTACAATTAATGATTTAACGAGTTCACCATAATAACAACGAAACAGCTTATTATCACAGATTTAAGTCCTTGTAGCTTGCAAGGCAAGCAGTACTTCTCGCAGCCGATTACACGGCTCAATATTCTTTTTTTAGTCTAACGAAAAAGATGTCAAGAAAACTTTAAACAAAAAGTCATTGGTAAGCTATGTTGGTCTAGACCAAGGGATGTCGGCATTGCCGCCCACTATCCTCCGTTAAAACAATTTTTTAGCAAGTTTATCAAGTATTGAGCGCGAGAAGGTTCATGAAATTCAATCAAAACACTTTATATTTAATAAATAATGAATTAATTAACATAAACATTTTAAAACCATTGTGACACCATGCATTTTTGAAAATCTATCTGGTTAATAACTTTCTCATAAAAAGAGCTAGCTCAAATCTTGAAGCACTTCCAATGTCGGTAACCAAATTTCCCGCAACTGCAATCCCTGCACTTTTTTCGATTTGAAGCCTTTTTTGGGCTTGGACTACTTTGAATAATCTTTTAATAGGTGTTGTAAACCAGACGAGAATAGCATCTTTCATAGGGAACAAATTTGTAGAAATCTTAATTTTATGACATGTGACACGATACTCTCTTGAAAATGTTTTGATTTGACGCACCGTTTGCCCATAAAAATAAGGCCTATATTAATTTTTTAGACGTGGCTAGCGGTTGTTATGTCTTTGAGTAAAGGCCATATTGTTAAAAGTTAAAACTAAATTAACATTATTGGATTAATTATTACATTAATTAATTATGTCAATGGATTTTCAAATTTTCTTTGTTGTTAAAAACATTGCATTTTCAGCAAAATGCGGCTCAGTACAAAGTCTACCTATCAATGGTTAATTTTTTTTTTTCTTAGAACTATAATATGAAATATTGAAATTCTGGTCGCTTTGCGGCCCAGATAAATATTTGATTTTGCAATGGGTTCCTAATAAATTAAAAGGTTAGACATCCCTGGTCTAGAGTAGATTACCATTGAATGCATGTGCTTAGTGGTTGAAATAAACCAGTTTTCATACAGTATATGCTGCACACAAAAAGAAAGCAAAAGCCTGCAATTCTGCAGGCCTGAACAACAAAGCAAAATGGTCTGAACAAAATGTGGCCAAATGTATTAGTCTAGTTGGAAAGTAGGGTTCCCGTGCACCCCAAAGATATATTTTTTTAACCTACATTTTTGAAATCCTTATAGCATCCCATAAACGAATTTTGATGTTCCCAAGAAAAATTTTTGTCCCATGGGGGCCATTTCGGGGGTTTCCCGAGCGGCACCCCTAAACTTTTACTCATGAACTGCGTGGAAATAAGTGCAAAATTAACCAACTTCTCGTGAACGTAGAACAAAACTTAATATTGCAACTGAAAGAGGAAGGACCAAAAAAAATTTTTATGCAACTTTTTTTGGGTTTGTTTTAATATGACGTCATCAACTAAGCTTTATTTGTAAAATTTACTTAAAATTTTACTTTTGCATTACCTATCTTTAACTCTAGACTTGATATTGTTTCCATATTAACCATTTTAACGACTTAGGTAGAGTCCTCAGGTTATATTTATTTGAAATTTATCATTTAAATTCGACTTTCAAGTCTTTTGACCCCACAAAATCAAGGTAATTACCCCCTCCCGAAATTCAACCAAAATGTGGAATTTCGCCATAAGGTGGTGTCATATCTAAATTTAACGCGAAAGAAAGACGTTGTAGCATGAAATAAAATAAAAACAAGTCAAAAAATATTTTACCGATTTTTTTCTTGTTTGTTCTTTTATGACGTCATCAACTTTGCATTTTTGAAGAAAAAACGATTTTTCGAAATGAAACGCTAGTTTTTATGAGATATGATCGTTTGTATGAGGCAACCGATTAGAATGCAAAAATATTATTTGTTTATTCTTTTATGACGTCATCAAATGGAATGTTTTTGGAAACTGTTCTCAGAAAACAATGGTTGAATTAGCCGTTTTATTGGTAGCATCCGATCTCATCAATAATCATTAAATTCTTCGCGACGTGGTGAAAGTCGGCCACGTTTGTCTCCAAGGGTTTGAATTTCTATTAGGAAAAGAGCAATAAAATAGAAATGTTCGCAGCATATCCTTTATGACGTAATAATCACGACAAGGGTGCTAGCAAGAAATTTCAGACTTACTGCAGAATTTCATTATTACGAGTTTATTTAGTTGTGACAATGTCTAAAAAGCGCAGGCGAGAGGAAAGTGACCCAGAAAGGTAAAAATGCAAAAGTAAAACTGTCGACAAGTGTTGTATTTTGCACATTTATGGTATTCAACATTTGCACAGATTATGATGTCACAGATTTTTTTTTTTTTTTTTCAGGAAGGTGGGAGGTTGCTATGCTGCACTGATGAGACCATAATAAGGTCGAAACGCGTCTGCAGCTGCAAATGAGTGGGTTGCCATAGGGGCTTCTAGTGATGTGGGCTAGTTAGGCTACCGGTAACTTAGTTGTGGGTTAGTGGTTATAGGTTCTTTCATTGGATATCGTTGTTTGGGGCCAAAAACTTGAGTTTGTTATAGAAGTAACCTTTAAAGGTGCTAGGTAGAATGCATTGTATGTTGATGGATTTACTTCATGGATTTGAAGTTTTAAGCACCACTGAAGAGACTTTATCTAATAGTCGAAACGTATCCCGTCTGGTGCAAAATAAACTTCAATATTTATTTTTTGTTTCGTTAGGATATCTGCCTGGCTGTGACGAAAGGAAGATGGAAACTTTCTAAGCACATACTGCTTAGTACCACACTGCGTCATCTTTATACAGTAAACAATTAACTACAATGCTCAATCGTTTGGGCCACTGCGAAACATACAATTTTTGTTTGGAACTGGAATCAGCTTTGGGTAAAGCTTTGTACGAATCTTCCGCCTTTATAACTCCACAAGTAATCACTGGCGACGGAAACAGCGTCTTTCATATGGAATGGGATAACCTGAACGCGATGAACACAAATGTCAGTGGGCCAAATGTGGTGAATAGTACCGGTGGGATTATGATACAGGAAGTGAAAGACGGATTTACAAATACCAACAAGCATCGAATGCTACCACTTTACGATCGGAGTACTCCTCGCTCATTGCGGGTAGATTTGCCTGCAACTTTGGCTCCTGTTCATATTCACAAGAAAATTTGTCCTCGGATTCCTGAAAATGCAATACTAAATCCACCTGCAGCTAATAATGAAATATACGTAAAAATCCTCCAAGAGTATCGTGTCTGGTTTTTGGCTCGGGTAATCGGAAGTCATGAGAAACAGTTGGTTCCAGGATTTGGAGGTTTTGTTTCGGCAACCGGAAATAAACCCACCAGTAAGTCAACAATCGACTTTTTCTCACCCATTAACCATCCTTTTACGGAATACTCCACAATCAAAGAGTTCTTGCGACAATCGGAAGATGCTACAAAAGACGTCAAGCAGGAGTACATTCTCAACACGTTTGATCCTGGTGGCTGTATGAAGGCCTTGCCTCTCATTTGGAAATTCTCTGATGAGTACAAGAAGCACATCGTTACTCCCGGACCTTTCCATACCGGCATGAATTATATGGGTATGATAACTGCTCACAAATGCAAGGGCTCAGGATATGGTGAAATTCTTGTTGAAGCTGGACTTGTAACATCGGGGTACTTGGTTGGTGTTTTAAGCGGGAAATCTTATGCCAAAGCTCTTTTTTGCCTTAAAACTGTCACAGAAGCTATGGAGAGATTACTAATAGAGCAATTTATGGAAGATGAGCATGTTGAATCGATAAGTTCCAGCTCAATGTTAAGCCTTGTCCACGAGTGTAGTCGTGAGACTCTGAACATTGCTTTACAAGACCGCGATACTTGTGCTATTCTTGCAAAGTATACAGCGTATGAGGACAAGATTCGTGCTGGTCACCTTGGAAAAACTGCTGCTTTTTGGATTACCATAATCGATCATGCCAGGCTGGTTTTGTTATTGCAATACTCTGTGAAAACTAACAACTTAACGCTTTTCCACAAGTGCAATGGAGAAATGGCAAATATTTTTTTTGCTTATGATGGTCCAAACTACTCCAGGTACCAATTGTTGCATTTTTTTTTCGGTTCGTAGCCTTTATCGAAATTTAATGTTTTTCACCTATATCTTGGTATGTCTCCACAGGTATTTAACGCGGTACGAAATGTTTTTGACCAATATTGATCAAACTCATCCTGGAGCAAAGGAATTGTTGAGTAAAGGTGGCATTGCAGTGGCACGGTCTCTAATTCCCGGGGCGCTTAGTGCAGTTGATAAAACGATGGAGGAAACTTTTATGAAGTTTGCAAAGTCCCAAGGTAGGCTACTGTTGAGAATATGAACAGTATTGAACCAAGTACTACTGTGTATGAATTCACAACAAAATTATCACGTTTTACGTAATGTGCGGCGTATATACATTATCCGCTTACCTGTATTGCATATATATGATATCGATTAAGTTGTCGTTACCTAGGACATGTTAATTTCAGGTGGTTTTATCGGACTCTTCTCCAAGCATGAAGCATATTTTCGATGGTGTCGAACGACTTTAATGAGATCCCAATATTTTTGGATGATGATGGAGACGTGTGGACTAGTTGACGATCCAGAGAGCCCCAGATCTGGAAAACATCGTGAGCTGGAAACAGGAAAACATCGTGAGCTGGAAAAATGTGAGAAGGCCGTTTAATCAACAATCTCCGCTATCTTAAATTTGACCAAACCATTTTCATTGTGCGACAAGGAGCGACTTTATAACTTGGCTTCCGGTGCTCCTGTTTCTGCAGAGGTAGAACATGATGTGCTTCGTGCTGAGGAAGTGGGGAAGAAAACCAAAGAAGCGTTCATACGTGATCGTTTTCAAAACGGTTCAAGGGAAATGTTCTTTGAGCCAATAAAAAAGCAAAGGTTAAAAACAATGGAAGCTTCCAACAAAACTGTCAAGTTAAAGTCTTCACAAGGAAAGGTAAACGAAACTGAATTACTGTATGTATTGCATGAACCGTATGCTACTTTGCATTTTGTTACAGTTACTTTGTTTGCAGGTAATACAACGTCGGGAGCAAAGTGACCTCGCTTTTATGCTACTTATCAAGTCACAGCAATTTGATGAAGCACTGAGTATCGATGAGCTCATGCGGTACTCACTGACTCCAGTACCATCCAGTCTTGGAACACCAGATGGCTTTTTTAATAAGACCAACAAAGCTGCGATGCTTCATTTCGTATTGAAAGATATTCATGAGATTGTCTCATATCCAAAAGATGCTATTCATATCGAGGATGGAAATGCACTTTTTCACGTTCTGACGAATTTGCCTCCAACATTTGGCGATATCTGCCTCCGAATTTTAGATCAGATGGTAGCCAAGAAACATTTTATCTTCTCAACAGATTCTTATCATCCCAACTCCATCAAAGCCCAAGAAAGGTTGCGTCGTGGTGTTTCTCAATCCCACATCATTGACGGACCAGCTACTCGAAAGCCAGTCGATTTCAAATTGTTTTTGACTAACGACAGGAATAAAACGCAACTCTGCCATCTTCTTCTTCGTGTTTGGGGAAGCGATTCAGCAGTTTCTCGATTGACGAAATGTGAAAGAGCTGTAATTGTTGTTCAAGGAAAGGCGTATCACCTTGATTCAAAAGAAGGAAAAGTAAGTGTGAAAACGTACAACTAAATCGATCAGCTTTCATGTTTTGGAAACTGAGTTACTGACGCTTGAAAGTTTAAAACCTATCCTCTTGCAATTTCAGGTGAGAGTAAGCGAGATTCATGAGCTAATGTCGAACCAGGAAGAAACGGACACTCGAACAGTGATCTATCTAAAGTATGCTGCAAAGCTGGGATATGAATCTGCTGTCGTTAGAACACCTGACACTGACATCTTTTTTATTCTTCTCTATCACGCTCGGCATATCGCACTCACAATCTACCTTGATATTGGCATAGGCAAGCAGCGCAAAGTTGTAAATGTTAGCGAAATCGCTGATAGGAATGGCCCAGAGTACTGCGATATGATGCTTGGCGTTTACGTTTTCACTGGAGAAGATGCAACAAGTGCTTTCAAAGAAAAAGGAAAAGTTGGGTCTTTGAAAAAGCTACTGAGTAATTCCAAGTATCATTCAGCATTTCGGTGAGGCTTGCTAATGGTCATTTTAAAAGCAAATACTTATAAATTAAAATTTTGTTGAATTAAAAGAGGTTTTATATAGCCTACTTTCATTGCGACCAGCATTGTACATTGCATGCTGTCAGTTCTGACATTTCACTCATTAATGCTACTTTTGTTCTCAACAGGCAACTCGGAGAGGAATGGTCGATAAAGCAAGAAGTGGTTGATGACCTGGAAAGTTTCACTTGTCTGATGTATGGCTATGCTTGAGAAGCGTCACTAAATAATGTTCGTAGCATCATGCTAAAATCAATGGTAGGAGAAAATGAGGTATTAACATCCAATTCAAAAGTGGATCTTTCGCGGCTCCCACCTTCCAGAGACAACCTTATCCCCCATATCAACCGTGTGAATCATCGCCTTGCCCATTATAAGAGAGCGGATAAAGCAATATACTACAGCCCTGAGCCTCATGATGAACAAGGCTGGAAGAAAGGTGAAGGCAATACCTTAGAGCCGGAGTGGTCATGCGGTACCATTCTCGCTTCTTCTCTCATTGATTTGCTGGAAAAAACCGTTGAGGAAATCGAAGAAAGGGAACCAGATGATAACCAAGATCTGAGTTATGACGAAATTTTCAGCGAAGAGTAGAGAACGCTCCGCAACTGACCATCGCTCAGGCGCTGTCTTCAAAAAATGTTTTGTGCTGTCTTTTTACTTTTGTGGTTATCTAGCCTATGCCAAACAGGCTTAAGAATTTATTTCATAACAGCTGTTTAATTTTATGACTTTAAAGGAAGGAAGTTGATTTCTTGAAAAGATGCGATTTGATGACGTCATAAAAGAATAAACAAATAATATTTTTGCATTCTAATCGGTTGCCTCATACAAACGATCATATCTCATAAAAACTAGCGTTTCATTTCGAAAAATCGTTTTTTCTTCAAAAATGCAAAGTTGATGACGTCATAAAAGAACAAACAAGAAAAAAATCGGTAAAATATTTTTTGACTTGTTTTTATTTTATTTCATGCTACAACGTCTTTCTTTCGCGTTAAATTTAGATATGACACCACCTTATGGCGAAATTCCACATTTTGGTTGAATTTCGGGAGGGGGTAATTACCTTGATTTTGTGGGGTCAAAAGACTTGAAAGTCGAATTTAAATGATAAATTTCAAATAAATATAACCTGAGGACTCTACCTAAGTCGTTAAAATGGTTAATATGGAAACAATATCAAGTCTAGAGTTAAAGATAGGTAATGCAAAAGTAAAATTTTAAGTAAATTTTACAAATAAAGCTTAGTTGATGACGTCATAATAAAACAAACCCAAAAAAAGTTGCATAAAAATTTTTTTTGGTCCTTCCTCTTTCAGTTGCAATATTAAGTTTTGTTCTACGTTCACGAGAAGTTGGTTAATTTTGCACTTATTTCCACGCAGTTCATGAGTAAAAGTTTAGGGGTGCCGCTCGGGAAACCCCCGAAATGGCCCCCATGGGACAAAAATTTTTCTTGGGAACATCAAAATTCGTTTATGGGATGCTATAAGGATTTCAAAAATGTAGGTTAAAAAAATATATCTTTGGGGTGCACGGGAACCCTACTTTCCAACTAGACTATTTTTGCAAAGTGCAAAATCACGCACAATGTTTTACTTTGAATACATCGGGTAAGTACCATTGTTGTTTCCATATCAAAGACCTGAATGTTGTTTCAAATTCAAAATTTTTTCATGTCTCGATTGAGACATGACCATTTTCCGAGACCTTCAAGGTCCGAGACCAAGACCGAGACGAGACATTGGCATGGCGAGACCGAGACGAGACCGAGACGAGACCGAGACGAGACCGAGACGAGACCGAGACGAGACCGAGACGAGACCGAGACGAGACCGAGACGAGACCGAGACGAGACCGAGACGAGACCGAGACGAGACCGAGACGAGACCGAGACGAGACCGAGACGAGACCGAGACGAGACCGAGACGAGACCGAGACGAGACCGAGACGAGACCGAGACCGAGACGAGACCGAGACGAGATCGAGACACTCAAAAACGTGGATTAAAATCGAAATCGAGACACGTGTCGAGGCATCCAGCTCTGGTAGTAGTTATGGCGTTTATTCAAGGCAAGCAAGAGTCTCTGTATTAACAACAATGCTAAAACATATATTTGGAACAACAAATACGCTAACATCGACTGGTTAAATAATTTTGTTGAAACAAGATAATTAAATTAACATTTAAAAACGTAGCAAAATACGTACGAAGCTGTGGTTACTGGTTCCTAACCGGAGGGCACGCTTACCTAAAGGAACAGACATAGATTTTCAAGAAAGCTTTATGCTCGCAATGTGTTTTGCAGCACATGGCTAGTTTGTATTTACGCAATTGCGACTGCGACTCAGCAATAGCTTTTTGATGAGAAAGAAACGGAGTACGCTAAATCTTTTTCATTTTCAATCAGTCGCACGGTTGTTTTCTGAGATATTCCTTGCAATGGCCTTAAACATCTTAGCGAGCAGAAATTGAAGTATTGAATTGATTTTAGTTAGCATTAAACTAAGTCGATTTAACGTTTTTCAATTTGCAAGATTAACTTCAATTACTAAAATGAAAAATTAATGATAAATCACACAGCAGGCAATGATGCATGATAAATCAAAAAACAGGCAATGTAATCTTTCTATTACCCCACATTTTGGCGATGTAAACAAACATCTCTTTCACGCTCCTCAATTATTCAAAAGAAAAGTGGGCATTGCAACCAATGTTAACATTGCAAAACCTGAGTGGTAAAAGAAAGTACAAAACCACACTTTTACAAACAATAGCTGGCTGCTATTATTTAGAATATCGACTCTCAATAACATGACTAAATCACACATTGATGGGGAAAACGTACAAATAATCATTATCAAATTGAAAGATCAAGTCTGGAAAGATATTTTCATTTCTATACCAACATGTAAAAAAAATTTCAAACTTTTTCAGCCTGGAAAACGTAATATCATTTTTCCATACTTTCAAGATTAGCGTGGAAACCCTGGACTGAATTGACTTTAAAGAGATACAAAATTTTGTCAACACAAAGCAGGCTAATTTTTCAAAAAAGAAGATTTTACATGAATTCTTTTACTTAAAATGTTAAATGCTGAGAGTATCATTAAAGTATTTTGTTTATCATTACATAATTGCAAACAGTTTAATATATTGGCAACTAACCCAATAAATTACCAGTAAACCTACATAAATTGGACATGTGAACAAAATAACTATTTAAGGTCTAGCTTAGATATTAAAATACAAATTTTGCATAACCATGGAATTAAAAAACGTTGCTTCATGTATTGCGGTTGACTTCAGGTCTAACTCGTAAGCTTTTGCATAACCTCAAATATGATAAAAACGTACCTACCAGTAACCAGTAATCTTCATTGCCAACATTCGTCTTCTAATTTTGCTGACTCACGACAGCAAAATTTTGATCTACGTTCATTGGTTGAAAATTCAGTTTCATGCTTGAGTTGATTTATCGTGCATCATTGCCTGTTTTTCGATTTATCATGCCTCATTGCCTGCTTTTTGATTTATTATGCATTACTGCATACTGTTTGATTTATCATGCATTACCGGTACTGACTTTTGATTCATAAGTCGTTTGATTTATCATGCATTAGTGATTTCTGGTTTACTAGGAACAAAATGACTTGGTTAAATTGAAATAAATTTTGCTAGTTGTTTTAAGATTAAATCATTTTGATTTAATGATAAATCGACTTAATTAAGGCTAAATCAATTTAACCCTATATCGATTTAACTCTAAATCAAGTTTGATTTATGAAAAATGAAATTGATTTATCAAGAATCAAATCAATATATGGAAATCAAATTAATTTATAGAAAACCGCAGTTACTGAGTGAGATCGAGTGGTGCACGCGGTTTTATGCTAGGCCTATATTGATCTTTCTTTTACCCGTCAGTGGCTTAATCTCTTAATTTTTGTTTTATTTTATGTGAATAAGATGAAGCTTATTTTTCTCAATAACGTTATTGAGAACTCTGCCAGAGGAGATTGAACCTCATTTAAACTTGTAAGGTGAAGCTGAAATTATTATATTGGTTATTATTCGGGGTGAGTACTAAATGCTTTGTAATGCTGGAAGACGAAACAAGCAGATGCTTGGAGAGGTAGAAGCAAGCTTGGCAGAGAATCTTTACTTAATGCAAACCGACTCACACGCTTCAAAGCATTTGAACAAAATTTGACGTAGTTTTTAAAAATTTTATGCCACTTAATTTGACCTTAAAAAATTTTGACGCAATCTCTTTGTTCTAAGTAAGGCTTATGATTACATGAACGGAGGCGGGCAATGAGGCAAGTAACTTTAGGGCTCACGGTGTTAAGGAACCAATCACGGAGATTTAACAATAATATATAGTTACCCGACAAAGCGAAATTAGGTTTGCTTTAAACCTGCGGTAGTATAGGTATCTGGCATCAGTATGGGCGATTAATCAGAATCAGACATTACTGTTTTTCAACCAAATGCAGTTTCGCTAGTTTAAAAACAGAACAATGAGGTTTTGCGTTCATCTTTGATGTTTCTGTTTCTACATTTCCGACAAAAGATGCTTTGTAAAATTTATTGGTGACCAAACCTTGCATAAAACGATAGCTCTCGAAAATGAAGTTTTTTCCAAGGGTCAATTGCCACTGCTCGTTCACGCCTGGTTATCAGCTGATTAATAAACAGAGATTCTCAACCGGGGGTAAATTTTACCTACCAAGGGGGTAGATTTTCTGAATTAAAGACTAAGGAAAACTTTAATTTTCAGTAATGAAAAAGCAGTAATGGTACACTAAGAATAAATTATACTTTTTTTTTTTGGCAAGGGGTAAACTAAACGAAAAAGGTTAAGAACCACCGGTTTAAACCACTAGAGGCCCTAGGCTATTCTATTTGTGAGGTCCTCTCTATCTTCGGAATTTCACTGTAAAGGTGTGATTTTCGTATCTTCGGTAGACTTGTGCAGTTGCCCCGGGCCCTGCACTTTCACCAATTATAGCACTATTTACTACTAAATTGAATAACTCAAATAAATTTACGGCCTGAAAAATATGGCTATTATTCTTCATAGCCTATGCATCGCGCACATCACGTAATTTACTTTTTCCTGGACCCTTAGTGGGGATATGTAAGCGATAGCAGTAGCACGATGATAGTTAGAAACAAGCAAAGTGCAGTCAAAAAATTTATTCAAAAATCAAAGGTTGTGTTAATAGTTTTTCCCATGCATCCATTCCTACTCAGTTTCGTTTCTAAACGCAACGTAGACAATCAAACATTTACATTTTACAAATAATGGCAACATGGTGGCATTAGCGTAATAAAGTTCGTAGTAAAGCAGGATTTCCAGATTTGATTTTCCCCTGCACCTTGTTTGATTGATGCATTTTATCATTTTTTAAAATTTTGATAAAAAAGGATCCACCCACGGTTGTGCTCTTGGGTGCGCCACTGATAGTAAGAGAAATTTCAAGTAGCGTTTTCCATGCGGATCGGACAATTAAGTTTGCCCCCCCTCTCCCATCAATCAAAGTTCCTGGCTACGCCACTGCCCACCCTTACAGCAAACCGCATCTTAAATTGCGTAATGATACCTAATATTTGCAAAATGTAGGCCATAGAGAGGTTGCAGACTTGGCATATCGTCAATGCAATCATACAGAAGAACCACGTAATAACGTTTTTATCGACAATGAAATTACAAATTAGGCATAGCCCTTTGTCAAAAAATTTAGCTGCAATCACTTACTCGCTTTTTTGTTTCAAAACTACCAAAAGAGCCATTCAAACTGACTTTCAACGATCAGACTATAGGAATGCAACGTAGTTTTGCGCACTAACATTGGTAATCATGCTTGTTGAAATATTTGTTTTTGTCCAAGCTGACAGCGCCTCAATCGAAATGCATTTACCGGTGTCGATTTTGCAAGCGTCCAGTTCATTCTAAAACAGAAGTTTTCAACGGGCCATGGCCCAGCAGTAGGCCACGGTACTGTTTTCAGATAGCCACAGAGCTTGACTAGAAAACAAAATTAGCATTACCACGTCATTATGTTCACTTCGTGTTTTCAGTAAAATTTGTTGGGCCTCTGCCTTATTTTAGGAATTTAGTAGGCCATGAGCAAAAAAGCTTAAAAAACTTCTGTTCTAAAATAATATTATTGAATTATTGTTGATTTTTTAAATTAGTTTGTACAAAACTACAATATATGTGTATTAGGGATAGACCGGGGCTTCGGTCTGGATGCCACTTTTGCCCCGCTCTGGCTTCGCCCGATAGGGGGTTATAAAAATTGGCCAGGGCCAGGGTTGAATTTCAAATTCATTTGCCGTACACTCCGGCGTATAAGACAACCCTGAAGTGCAAAAACCCACTCTTAAAAATCAGGATTGTTTTGTACAATCGATATAAAAGTCATACTTTATCTTTCACACGAAAATTTTTTTGTTTTGTATGAAAAATGCGTTGGTGCGTAAAATCAAGAACGTACATGCTTAAAGAGCTTTTGAAGTTCGTCATGCACTAATGAAAATTGTGTACAATTACGAAAGAGCATTGGCGTGATATCAAAAAATGTAGGCTACATAACTATGTATTCTAAACACAATAATTAAACTATAAGGCTATACACGTAATAATAACAGTTATAACCTAAAACAAACAATGTCACTAGTAAAATACAAATTCTCGTTTTTTGTTATCCGTTTTGTGATACAGCAGCAGTGTTTTCTGCGTTTTTTTAAAGCAGCTGTCACGGCTTGCCTCATCATGCCGGATGGAGAAATTTTTTGGAATGTCACATATTTGGTTGAAATATTCATGACCTTTTGAGAATCCCTGATTTTAAAAGTCTCGTGTCTAGGTCTCGGCTTGTGCAAGTCTCGGTCTCAACTCGACTTTTTGCTATAAGTCTTGGTTTCGTGGTGTCAAAATCTTGTCTCAGTGTTGAAGATTTTGGCTGAGACTCCAGCTCTGAATTTCACAAAAGCTACAAAACAATTAAGACGACTTGAGTTAGGCCAATGTCAACTTTAGTAAGAACATTTGTACAGTGCTTTACAAAACAACTCAAATAACGGCAAACTGTTTTTGACTTCAAACTATGTTATCATGTGATTTTTTTTATAAGTTACAAAAAGTGATGAAGGCTTGGAAACAGTTGAAGGCTATGATAGCTCAAAAGTTTCATGCTATTGAAAAAACTAAAAACAACATTTTCAAAAGCAATAAAAAATGCAGTTAATTTCTGCTCGTAAAAATGCCAAACTTAATCCTAGGATTATGTAGTGCTGCTTTACCAGGAAAGAATATTTATAGTTTTCTGGATCGGCAGACCTTTGCTTCAATTCCGAGTTGGGTCAAGTCAATGACTTGAAAATTTGTATCTACAGCTGCTCGAGCAGCTTGATGTTCATCATTAAAGTGATAGTCCGTTAGTTCGCTTAAGCTTAGGGTGCAAAACTTCCCAGGTCAGACGATATGCGACTTTTGATGCTTTAAAAAACTGCCTTAATAAACGTGAACAATTGGTCGGAGGCCTAGAGGCCGATTGGTTGAAGGCCTAAAGGCCGTACCAGAACTAGATGGCGAAATTTCGTTGAAGACTTTACTTGGTCACACCTTGGTATCCCAACAGAGCATTTATCCTTTGTTGCAGAAGATCGAGATGCTTGGGGACTCCAACTTTAGCTGCTGTCTCCGCCACGCCCCAACGATAAGCGGGTCTAGAAAATAGATGGATGATCGTGAACAAGCAGTTAGTATATATGCTAACTGAGTAATGAAAATGCATAACCTTGTTTTTCAATTTTAAACATTTCGAACGTCGCATTTTCAAATTTTGTGATTTCTGAGTATTTTTACAACCTATTGTCTAAAATGTGTTTTGATAACAAAACTTCACCTAATTTTAACCAAATTTAAAGCTAAAACTCAAATACAGACAAAACAAATCATTGTGACAATCAACGTTTGCACCGGCCGTTAGCTCAGTTGCTCAGCGCACGCTATTGGTGCGGGAGGTCTGGGGTTCGATTCCCGGGCCGGTCAAATTGGCACAACGTCGCCAACGACTCGCCACCGTTGCGACGTTTCTTCGGAGCTGTGTTGCCCAGGCGCTAAGCCGCGGAGATGGGCCCCGCAACTCGTTACACGCTTCGGCGTAATACAACGAGTATAATAAAGATTTGATTTTTTGATTTGATCAACGTTTGTTGAAACATAAAAACATGGCAAATCGTTTATTGCATTGCTGCTTAAACACTGCGTTTGTGACGTTAATATGCATAAAGCGATAGGTAATAGGCTAAAAAAAATTTTTAAAAATGTTGAGCTATCCTTCTACTAATTTGTTAAACAGATTAGAAACAATCAAATTTTTTTCATGTGCTTGTAATGTCACAATGCCCAACTTTATAGTCTAAGCATATTGTGTCCTGAATAGATAATTTTCAATACTTACTGGTACCTCCTCGTTATTCATCGTGGATCTTTTCAGTCTTACAATTAACATCTCTTCAACATATAGGCTGCAAGTACAAAAGAGCTTACTGAAAATAAAGTCTCTTGTTGTAGGTTCGTATTTTTAACCAGAACAACCAAAAGCTCACAAATTACAATTTTATCCCGCTTAATTGCAGAAACATTTAGGCTACCGTAAATACAAAAGTAGCTGATTTCTTGCTTTCCTTAAACAATTATAAAAAGCTAAAAGCCTAACCACGAAACTTATGTCTAATTTAACCTGGCAAGTTGCTGCCGCATTTTGCTCTTTGCTGCGCTTATTTTGCTGATTTTCTGCCTACAAGCTTTTTATTGGTGCTTATTAATCATGTGTTTCGTGATGGTAACGCAACCAGACGTATTGATTGTTTTGAGATAATTTTCAAAAAAAGAAAAAAGCAACTCTCAAATTTGTGGTCGCAAAGCGTGTCTTGTGAGGTGTTTTAACAGTAAGCTGACCTAACAGACAGCAATTAGTCAAGCTTTGTTGCAAACTGTCCAACCATCACAAGGTGGCGTAAGTGACGAATTTAAAACAATGTACGCTTTCAAACTATGTAATTTACGAATTATGGTTGAACCAGTTATGCAGTGCAGCAGTGACTTTGAAACAAAGCCAATAATTTTGTTCGTAAATGTAAGAAGTACTGTGCAGTGTATTCAGACATTAGCAGAGATATAACCACACAGTGTAAATTATAGTATATTATTTTTATTTGTATATTTAGACGAAAACATAAAATAATTGACATTTAAACGCATACGTTATTCTTTTCTCTTCGTTTATATTTATTTTAGTTTGGAAATGACAAAACGTTAATGAAATATTAATGAAATAATAATGAAATGACAAAATGCTAAAATACGTTTAAATTCCACTTTTAAACTTGCTTGATAAAATTCTTACAGTTACCTCAGTAATAACATGGTATTCCTGTCTTAAAAGCTGTTTTAACAAAACAAGAAAAAGAATTTTTGGATCTTCAGGTACTCAGGTACGTACCTGAGTACCTGAAGAATCTTCAAAATAACTGGAGTTGCTTTGACCAAAAAAATTTCTTGATCTGCCCCTGACGCACTTTCGACCACCAATACATTTAGGAGCGGATCCAATATTGTTTTTAAGGATGGGGGGAGAATAAGCATCAAGGAAATGCTTGCTGTGCAGTTTTGTGTTTCTACAGGTTTCAAAGTAAGCTACCAACAAATTAATATGTGTAATTCATAATCAATTATTATTAGAGAAATTATAGCTTCATCGGATCAGCCAGCAGCACTGGCTGTTGAGTGTACTTGATATGGTTGAATGTGCATGTATTTCAGAATTGTTATTGCTGCACCTCGGCAAGTTATATCTTGGTCAAACAATGCTTTTCCTTCACGATTTGCTGCTGCGTTAGCTCAGTGCATAACTCTGAGCTTCCCGCCAGACTTTTTTGGTTTGTTATTTAGTTTGCGGCGATTACCAGTTCGTGCTCGTTAATTATTGTTAGTTGCTGTCAGCAACATGGCCTAACGGTACCGCGCGCACGTTACAGATCCTACGTGACGGGAACAAATCACGGCTGGAGCCAACCGCATTTATCATAAAGAGCGCAAGCTCACTTCGCGGTCTCCCTCAATACTTGCTGAATTCTCCGTTTTGTGATTATGAAACTATGAAAATAATTTTAGCTATTACTTATAGCAGTGTTATTTATTCCCAAACAAAGTCAAAGAGCTTTTCGACATTTTTTATCGACAGCGTAATTTTTAAAAATCTTGTTTTCACGCAATTTTGTGCATTCTGTGTTTTTATCACCTATTTCCCGGTCTTGGAATTAACAAGTTTGTCCCAAATAGAAGGGGTGAGTTTTAGCAATCCAACGTGGCCATGCTCGTGCAGTGCTTTTTTGCACTCGTATAAAGTTACATGTTCGCAAATAATATCCTCTCACTCTTCCCGGCTCTATACGTGTGTTTATTTTTGATAAATAAGACTCAGCCAAAACGCTACGGAACACATCACCCTCGCAACAAGCTCAAGGACGGATCCAGGATTTCTGCTCAGTTGAAAAGAAAGAGAGCGAGTAATTTTACAACACGTAACACTAAACTAATGTGTAGTCAACGAGTTTCTCAAATTTTAGTATTAGGCTACGCAAACAGCACTTAGCTTTTAGCAGTTATATCGACATTTTAAAGAAGGGTGATTGCTCCCTCGCTGTTCGACCCTGATTTGGTTTACCATTAAAAATAAGCTTTCAACTCTGAAAATCAAACATACAGTACGTTTGAAATAATGAATTTTGAAAACTCTTAGCACTGCAGCAAAATTGCAAAAAGTTAGCGAAATATCACTTGTACGTATTCATGACATGCGGTTGCGCAAGTAGATGTTCAACCATGACGTCATTTGCAAAATGTTCATAAACCTAACTTTGCTATCGGTGTGGGAGGTCTGGGGTTCGATTCCCGGGCCGGTCAAATCTACACAGTGTCGCCAACGACTCGCCACCGTTGCGACGATTCTTCGGAGCTGTGTAGCCCAGGCGCTAAGCCACGGAGATGGGCCCCGCAACTCGTTACACGCTTCGGCGTAATACGGCGAGTATAATAAAGATTTGATTTGATATTTGCTGACAATCTGACGTTTAAAAATCAACCCTAATTGTCTCTTTGGATTGTACAGGGTGGGGCAAAAAAACCTCCCACATTTCACTTTTCGAAAAAAATTCAATAATTCACCAATTACCCAAACCAAATTCAAAATTTTTATTCTGTAAAACAAAATGGCATTTCAATAATAAATGAATTTACTTAAACTAGGCGAATAACTGCAACAGCATTGCCATAGTAAAAATTTAAAATGTGTGGGAGGTTTTTTTGCCCCACCCTGTATAACGTGTATCATTGTTCGCACGTGCAGTCATATAGACAGTCATATATCTGAACTAGTAACACAAATAGGCTGATGAAAATGCAAGACGCTTTAAGCTATAAGCATTAATTGACTAACAGAGTTTCTTGACATCTTAACAAACGGCATTGAAATGTTGTCAGCATTAAATGAATTGTTAACCTCTCAACGCTGTTCAGCCTAAAACAATAAAAATCGTTTTGATAATATGACACTAAACGACGGATAGCAAACACTTAATGCTTTAAACTAAGAACACAATAAAGCCTAAAGGTCATAGCATTGTATGAAGCTTCACACTAAACTTGATGATTGGCTAAAAACATTGTCTGACCATTACGATGCATCACGAATACTCTAATTGCATTGCATTAGGTGCGTTATTGTTTGCATTGAGAGTCTTAAAGCATCTGCGTACGCTCTGAACTTGTATCACAAATGGGCAAATCACACTGCAAGATCACAAAGTAAAAACATTATTGGGTTCACAACATTGTTTGGATTTTTTTTAAACTAAAATTGCTAATTTGCTTATGAAATGGTTCTAATCTTTAAATAACAGCGTTAATGATCTAATAATGTTGCACGACGTGTATGATTGTTTGCACTTACAGTCTTATAGCATTTGATGACGCTCTGAACTTGTAACTCTACTGGGCTATTTAAAATGCAAAACGCTTTTAACTATAAGCATTGTCAGACTAACAGCAATTCTTGACATTTCAAAAAACGACATTAATATGTTGTCGGCATTGCGTAATTAACGTTGATATGTTGTTAACTTTGAATGTTAATGTTAAAAGTACATCCACATGCATTGTATTACCTGTATCATTGTTTGCAATGACAGTCCTACAGCAATTCATGACGCTTTGAACTTGTAGCACTATTGAGCGGATTGAATGCAACATTGTAATGTTGGCTAAAGATTCTCTGGCATTTTCACTTCTAGTCTTAGCATCGGCCTTACCTGTTGCAATTGCTCCTTGAAGCATTTCGGCCTTTTTTCCTAGCGGATGAAAAGTCGAGCTGTGAAGTAGGAAGTGGATAATCCAGATTTGGCATTAGCATGGTACATTTTAAAATTGCGTGACTGAATTTCAGATGATTGCAATGGAATCTCATAGTTGTAGAGGGTACCGGTCTAAAACGCACTCTGTAGAGCGGCCGCAAGATAGTTCAAAGGCCCGTCCCTAATCTAGCCGATTGGGGGGCTGCCTCCGTCAGCTTGTGGAAATCTCCATGCAATTGCAGCTCCAGTTGGCGACTGGGAATGGGCCTGCAGTTGTATTGGGAGGGCATTTCTGAGGCCACGGCACAGAACGACAAGTCCATTGCATATACTTGCCTGGGTCCAGCTGCAGGACTTGACGTGGCCTAATAACAATTTTTTTTTTCTTTTTTTTCAAATCTGGTCTTTAGGTTTTTCCCAGTTTATAAAGAAAAACCAAAACTTTATGAATAGAAAACAAACAAAAAAAGAAAACAGTACGGTTTGTTTTCCTAACAAAAAAAGAACCACTGTCGCAGCAAACAGTTTTTGAACTATTCAGCGGCAGTGAGAGTACTCAGCTAGTCAAAGCTTCTACTTCTGCAAAAGTTGAGATGGAAACAAGTGCGAAAAAAATGCCTTCAGCTTGGACTTCTCTTCTGTTGGAGAAGTCTCTGGCAAATCAAGAGGCAACAGTTTCAGCGGCATTATTGATTAAAAAGTCGAATACCGCTCAAATATACGGTTCGCCCACTCAGAATCTATTAATGTCTCTGGACGTTGGTAGCACGTCTGAGAGGCGTCGAGAAAAAAATCCTGATAAAAATCAGAAGCGGAAGCAGCGAAGAAGGTTGCGGAAGGGGTTGGAGGGTTTGAACCTCACTAACCCTGGAGATAATCTTCAAACTGCCTGCAACTCTGCATCAACGGAAAGGTTGATGGAGTCTTCTAGCACTCAATCGAGAATGTCAGAGCTGCTTTTGAAAGAACTGAAAAGCCTGAGAACCCTGATGAGGGTTCGAATGCAACCAGTTCCAACTAAAGTAGACTGACAATCAATACCTTAGAGCAAAATTGTTGTATTTTCAAAATTCATACCGTGTATGAGTAATAGATCTGCAACCTGCAACAAACCTTTCAATTAACCAAAAACAAATCCCAGCACGAAATACCAAGTCGAATGGATTTAAATGCTGGCAGATTAATCTTTACAGAAGTAAGGCCGCTAGCTATAACTTATGCGAAATAACAAAAAACATACGTTTAGGTATTGTCCTTATTGAGAAACCCCGGACTTATGGAGGTGCAATCAAAAATAAACTCATAAAATGAAAACTTTTCAAGATAATAAAAAAGATAAACGTCCCCAAGCATGTTTTTATGTCACTTCTGATATGACATGCTCTCACACTACAATCTTCTAGCGAAGATTTGGTAGCAGTGAGAGCTAAAAATGTAAGACGAGAAGGAGATAGCTGTGTCTTTGTATCGGCTTACATGGCTTTGAAAGAACCAGCTCCACCAGTAATTCTGAAAGAGCTGCTGTCGTTCAGTGACAGAGATAAAATTCCTACCGTTATAGGAACTGATGCAAACGCACATCACACAGTATGGGGCTCCATCAACGTCAATACTAGAGGTATGGATTTGCTTATGTACTGTGCTAGTGCGAACCTGCACTTCCGTAATATGGGCAATAAACTCACCTTCAGAACGAGAAAAAGAGAAGAAGTACTAGATCTGACTCTAATAAACCGAAATGCTGAGAACTGTATAAGTGACTGGCATGTCAGTGATGTGCCATCCTTTTCAGATCACATGTATATTAGGTTTAGAGTTCAAAGTGGCTCCAAAAAACAAAAATGATCAGGAACGTTAGACGTACTTTCTGGAATAAGTATGCAAACGAACTTGATCACAGGTTACATGATTTGACTAGTACACCAGTTAGCATATCATCAGTAGATGATATAGAAAAACTGGCATCAACTGTTCAATCACAGATAATAAAATCTTACAATGTATCTTGCCCTCAGCGTAAGATCCGTCGTAAAACTGAAAATATTTGGTGGAATACAGAGCTAACCTGTCTCCGCAGAGAGGCTCGTAAAGCCCAACGTAAAGCCATCAAATCAAAACTTGGAAGTGATTGGGAAGCTTTTAAGCAGGCCCAATTGATTTTTAAAAATGTCGTAAGAAAAGCCAAAAGAGATTTTTGGCGTCTTTTTACGAAATCAATGAATAGCCACTATGCAACCGCTCGGCTGGCTAAAATTATGCGTCGAAACAAAACGGTTCGAGTAACCAACGTTTTAAGACCTAATGGTGAATTCATTGAATCTTCTGTTGAAACTATGAATTGCCTTTTAGACACTCTAGCACCGGGAAGTCGAGAGGTAAACTATAGTAAAGCAGCAGAAAACCAAATAATAACACTGCTGTGTTACCAACGCATGACAAAATTGTTAGTTTACTTGAAAAGATGGAAAGAGCAATAAACGAATTTTTGCCTTTTAAGAAAAGCGCCCATGAAAAGCGTTCGTTCGAGAAAGGCGAACGGGTTGGGCAGAAAAGTTTTTTGCAGGTTTTGGTAACTGGTATAGTTACAAATCGTAAGCAAAAAAATTTCTTCTCAGATTGCCAGGCAAATAATGTTTAAACCAACCGGTCATTTCTATTCTTATCGATTGTTTACAGGGAATCTGTGACATCATAATCCAGCATGTAGTAATTTTTTGAAGGTTTTATTTCAAATGTTCTACTATGAGCAGAACAAGTAGAGGCTTAGATTTGGGGTGTGTAGTTGTTTTAAAGGTTAGGATTTTTTTTCAGGAAGATGGGAGGTTGTTATGCTGCACTGATGAGACCATAATAATAAGGTCGAAACGCGTCTGCAGCTGCAAATGAGTGGATTGCCATGGGGGCTTATAGTGATGTGGGCTAGTTAGGCTACCGGTAACTTAGTTGTGGGTTAGTAGTTATAGACTCTTTCATTGGGTATTGTCGTTTGGGGCTAGTCGCCTGCCAAAAATAGGGCACAACTTAGAAAAGAGGTGAAGTCGAGATGTCCAGGTACAGCAATTAAAAAAAGAGTCTTTACAGTCTGGAATGAGTTTAGCCTGGATTGGCTGTGCGTAGCAAAGCTGACGAGACATTGGTTATAGTCGAAACATTAATTTGTCCCTAGCAAATTTCTCATCCAACTCACAAAACTGAAATAATTTCGTTTACTAACGCAAGGAAGCCGGATTTTGGAACCTTGCGTTTAAACGGACGCCAGCTAAAAATTTCGAAAGAAGCAACACTACTGGGAGTAACCCTTGATAGTAAGCTTACTTGGAAACCTCACTCGACACGAATTGCTCGCAAGGCGACTGCTGCGTTATTACAATGTAGACAAATAGTGGGCAGAGCGTGGGGACTAAATCCAACTAGCATGCAATGGATATACACTACAATAATGCAACCCGTCATTACATATGCGTGTAACATCCTGTGTTGGTGGAGTAAAGAAAAAATACCTAGAGAAAAAACTTTCAAAAGTACAAAGACTAGCGTGTCTTATGATTTCTTTAGCACTTTTCAGCAGCCCCACAGGAGCTTAAAGATGCTGCTGAATATCATGCCAATTAATGAATTCATACTGTCAGAGGCAGTAGAACGATCATATCGGTTATACCGTGTAAGTTTTTGGCCTGCCAAGACAATTGGTTCAACAAGAAAAACCAAAAGTCATGTAGACGTATGCAATGAAGCAAACAAAAACTTGCCTTTGCTGAGTATGCCAGCAGACCTAATAACTAAAACAAAGGTATTTGGAAAACAGTACAAATGCCTCGTTATGGAACGCAAGGACGCAGTGCAGTATGAGAATGATTTAGAACCAAGCATATTCAGATGCTACACTGACAGATCTAAGATGAATAAAAAAGCTGGTGCGAGTTTTTACATAGAATACGCATCAGGCTCCTAAACAGATCAAGACTTTTTCCATCTGGAAAGATACAGTACTGTCTTCCAGGCAGAAGTTTTTGCTATAGTTGAACTAACAAAGAAACTGATCATGGATAAAACTGTAAATGAAAAAATTATAATTTTAGTGAATAGCCAAGCAGCAATTCTGGCAATCCAAAATAATATCGTGAAATCTAACGCAGTATTAACGCGCATCAAAAACCTGAATACATTGGGTAAAGACAATGACGTCACCATTGCCTGGACGCCGAGCCACCCCGGCATTCAAAGAAATGAAAAGGCGGATATCTTAGCTAAATCAGAATCAGCATTGAACTGCTTGGGGCCTGAATCTTTCATTTCCATCTCATATGCTAGTTGTCGTGCTGCAATAAAGGATTGGAGTGTCAAAAGATGGAAAACATCTTGGATAGAACGAAAGGACTGCTTGAGAACTAAAGAAAATGTAGGATGGGCTTTGCCCCAGTTAACTCAAGAACTTTTGAGGTTCAAAAGATCTAGAATAAATGAAGTGTTGCAAGTCCTCACAGGTCACTGCAACTTACAGAAACACAGGTGCACCATGGAACATGACGTATTATTGACATGTCAAAATGTAACCTGGAAGAAGAAACTTTAAATCACCATGTAAGAGAATGCACTTACTACCAAGCCCTACGAAAGAATTTTTTTGTTAAAGAAAAAAACACAATAAAGTCGGTGGTCGAAAAATTAAATATAAACCTACTGGCAAAGTATTTACAGCGGGCCGAAATTCTTGCTGAATACGGCCAGTAGTAAATTGAAATATTGAATAAACGAGAAAACGGTGAAAGTTGTAACGGGCTTAAATAATGGCCTACACAATGTGCCAGTGAAGATTGAACCTGGTCAGTCTTCTCTGGCACCACCGCCTTTTAATAATAATCATAGATGGGCAAGTTAATGCAAAACTTTAGCTTCGTTAACCACTGCTTCGTTAACTCAGTTATGAACTTCCGTTAACGTTAATTCGATAAATTCAGCTATATATAACAAAAGTTAATTAAATTCGCTGAATCGTTAATTTTGACTTAAAACGGCATTTCTTTTTACAAAACAGCCTAAAAATTTTTAATATCAATGATTGTGTAAGCATTTAAGCATTTTTTCTTACAAGCATTATGTTTTGTTGATTTCATCTCGCTTTTTGACCTCATTCATCGTATTTTGCTAGTTAATTGTTGTCAAATTTAACCATAAATGAGAGAAATATGTGTTCACAAAAATTCAACGAAAGTTATCAAGCATTAACGAAAGTTTATTTAGGGTCGAATGCACCAACGTTGGTTAACCCGCGGTTAGCTTAACCGTTTGTTAAACTAGCGGTTAACTTGATTTTGGTATGCACCAAACTTAACCGCTTGGTTAACTGCTTAATTTAACCGGAAAAGCTAACCCACCGAGGTAGTTGGGTTAACTCGTGGTTAACTCGCGCGGGAGATAAAAATGCGGTTTTTGAGGTCTTGAGTCTTGGACTGCAGATAGGCAATTTCAATAGGTAAAATTTCAACTTCACTGCGCTGCCTATGGGCTAGTTGTTAAATTATATTTGCTGTAGGCTAGTGTACCGTACGTAATTGCAGCGTTTTTGATGGTGTGTGCGAGTTGTTGGGCTATTTGATATTTTTAGCAAAGTAGCAGATTTGTTGAGGATATAATGGTTGGTCTACTCTATGCAAATCCGGTACGCAAAGCTCCAAAGTTTAGTTCATAGTTTTTTGTTTTTTTTGAATGATTGAATTAACATTGTTCTGGAAGTTTTGGTAAGAATTTTTTTGTGATGAGACTAGACTAGTCAGTTCTGGTTTTTAAAACTCAACCTAGGTTTAGGGCAAAGGTACTGGTACCATAGCGTGTATTTTGTTTTTGTTTATTGGAATAATGTGTAGTATCGGCCCCCACACTTTTTTTCTCTGCCTTAACCTAGCCTTTAACTTGACCCTAATCGAACCTAACTCTAACCAAACGTAGTCCCGGTAAGGTCTAGTATCAGCCCCCAGGTTTGATTAGGGTTAGGTTTGGTTGGAGATAAATTTGGTTAGGGTCAGGTTATAGGTTAGGTCAAGATTGACTGACAGAAAAAATGTGGGGGCTGCTACTAGACTGCTAGACATAACCCCCTAGTCCTAACTAGTTCAGATGGCCGAGCGGTACCCAGTATAGAGCATCTGTCTCTTGAGCTGAATACTCAGGTTTGATTTCGAGTCAGGTCAAACCAATGACTTTAAAATTGGTATTCACAGCTTCCCTGCTTGACGCTCAGCATTAACGGGATAGTGTGGAGAACAAGCCGGCAAGTTCACTTGTGCCGTAGGGAAAGGCACTTAGCGGGATTCCCCCATCTTGGTGTGGTAGACAGATGGCTGGAAACTCCTAAGCAAGCTCGTATAGCGCTTTGATCGCTTTTTCGTGATAGGAGGATAAACATACAACTAACTAACTCACTAACTGAACCTAATTCTTTGACATCATCTAGCCTACTGAACAAATAATCTTGATTTGACACCTTCTACTGTCTATTGAACTGAACACAACGAAAGGCCATAACAGCAATTGATTAGTTTCAGGCTTGCAACCAATTTTGATCATACATTTTAAAGTTAGTACCGTACATTTTCAAAAGGAAGTGTCTATTTTGCCAGTAACGGCAAAATAGTTTCAAGGTCTATTTTGTGGGATATAGTGTAATCCATATAGTGTGGATACTCATGACCTATTTTTGAGTGACGGCATATTAGCTTCTAGGCCTATTTTGCTCGAAGTAGATGCTGATGTTTACCTACTGCTCTGTGCTGACAAAATAGACTTAGAAACTATTTTGCCGTTAACGGCAAAATAGACACTGCCTTTTTTAAATTTTAGGTTTTATAATTATACACAAAATTTTTGCTTATCTTTGTTACACTGTTAACTGGTTCAACTCCTACCGGTAGTAATGCACAGTCTATGTTCTATTGTTCAGTTTATACATGTGTGTAATCATCAGATCATGAAGTGGTATTGGTACCAGTAAATGCAATTGTCCTGCAGTTCAGTTTTGGGATCACTTCGCTGTCAATGATTTTCAATCGTTAGCCCTCATTAATTTCTGTAGATTAAAGAATGTTTGCTTATTTTCTAATTGCTGCTTATGCCAATAGTTCTAACATAAAAACAGAAATAGTTTTAAAAAAGATGATTTCAAATTTTTTGACTTATGTGAAAAAAATTGCAATTGGAAGTGTTGCTTACAACTAAATGAAAACTGACATGATGAAATCGCAGTTAATATAAAGGGTAAGTAAACTTTTTTTTATTTTGTGTTTTTATCAGTGTGTTTCTGTTTGATTTTTTTATCAGTGTGTTTTTGTTTAATTTTTATCAGTGTGTTTATGTTGTTTGTTTTAACGCACATGTTTGATTTGTCTGTTAGTGCAGGTGTTCTGTAGTGTTTCTTCCTTGGGGTTTTAAAATTTTGCGTTTTCCAAGAAATTTATGTCGAGATCTCGAAAAATTTTTTTACATTAGTAAGGATTTCGGTGGTACTAATATCTACCATTTCGACGCAAAAAATGCGTTACTGCAAACTTAGAAATTTTTTTTTCTTAGCATACTATAAATTATTTTCAAAATTCACAAACTTTTTTAAGGCAAAATGCTTGTGTGAGATCAAATGTTTTTCTCAATTTGTAAAAAAAAGAGATCTGAAATGCTGAAAACCAAAAAAAATCCCGAAGATTTTTGGGATCCCGGGATCCCCGAGAAACTTTTTTTGAAATTTTCTGTTTCTCGGGAAGGTAAAAATGCAGAAAAAAGGAAAACCGTAGTGTTCTGCAAAAGTAATTAACTTGGAAAGTTCTTGTAGTTTAGTTGTTCTCATATTGGTTGTGTCATTTGTGTAAACATAACCAAGGATGCATTAATGAAACATCTGTTTTGTTAGATACTTTTAACAAAAAACAAACATGTAACAAAAATTAAAAAATGCAACAACATGTTTATAGAGTATCTGTATATATCTAATAGTGCTGACTGATACAATAAGTATTTGCAAACATTTTGAAAACATTATACAGTAGCTACCATGTTTAGAATAAGCTTTTCACAGGCTATAGTCATTGGTTTGACCCAACTTGGAATCAAACCCGGAATCTACCGATCCAGAAGCAGACGCTCTCTCCACTTGGATAAGTATTGCATTTTGTTCTTTCGCTTTTTTTTTCAAATTTCTCCATAGTTGTTGCAATTGGTCTGTCGTTCTGGGTTTTGTCACATTGCTATTGTACGTTGCAGTGATTTTGTTCCAGGTTTCTATTTTGGTTTTTGCAGAAAGTGCATCCGTTCGCTTTGTTTCTATGATAGTTTTGAAACATTTAATAGTGGTTAGGAACACGTCCTTTCCCATTTCACTGTAATTAGCTGATCTTCGTTTTGGGTACATGGTGGTCATCATACTTCTAATGTATTATGTAAAACTTAAGTGGTAAAACCTGAGACTAACAGGTTGTGCTTTGATTAACCAATATATGCTGCGTAGAAATAGTAATGTTCGAAAGAATAAGCACAGCAGATACGGTAAAGCAAACAAACTCAGAAACTTTGAAAAACTACGACAATATGATGACGTGCTTGCTATTTACTGTTTAGGTCTCACCCTGGTTTCACTCTTCTACAAAATGACTGATTGTCGCCAACAATTCACATTCAACGTGTCATTGCAACTAATAAACATTAAGCCGACGTAAAACTCTGCTTCTATTCTCCATTATTCAAATTTGGAAAACAGGTTAATACACTACAAAAGCGGTTCCCAACCTTTTTTTCTTCATTACTCCCTTATGATATGACTAATCCTCAATTACCCACAACGATCTATTACTGAAATTGACCTCAGTTATATCAACTGGTGAAGAGCAAAAAATAAGGCCACTCGTCTGCAGATATCCTGTTTACATGGAAATATTGGTGAAGAGCAAAAAATGGTGTACACGTCTGCTGGTGTCCTGTTTTCGTGAAAATATCGTTGAAGAGCAAAAAAAAAATGGTCTACACGTCTGTAGGTGACCTGTTTTCGTGAAAATATTGGTAAAAAGCAAAAAACGTGCTTTTAAGCATATCTTTTTGACAATGGTGTGACATTACCCACGGAAGAGTCACATATTACCCCGCGGGGGTAATTTACCCGCAAGTTGGGAACCACTGCGCTACAGTAACGCAAAATTTTGATTAGAAGTTTTGAGTAATAATTTGTCTTTGCATAGCGGTTCCAGCAATATTGGTTAGTTCATCAGCAGCTGGGTTCTCATTGTTACCGCCTGCACCAGCATCGATATCGTTTTTATTCGTTTCGTCACTTGCGTCTATGTTAACAACTTCGCCTCTTCGCATTGCATAATTATGCAAGCATGCTGTTGCTACTATGATTGTTAAAGTGTTTTGCATTTTTGTTCTAATCGGAGTACGGAGACAACGAAAACGTTGTTTCCATATTTCGAACATGCGCTCCATTGTTAATCGAGTTGAAATATGAGCGAAATTGTAGCGCCTTTCACTCGATGTGCGAGGATTCAGCAATGGCGTCATTAAAAACTTCTTGCAAGGGTATCCAGAATCTCCCAGAATAATACCATCAATTGACCCATCCTCAAGCTGGCAGCACAGTGCGCTATTGCTGAATGCGCGGCTGTCGTGAGTTGAGCCGGGCCAGCGACATACAATGTTGGTAAAGCACAGCGTAGCATCACACACCGCCTGGACGTTAATTGAAAAGTATCCTTTTCTGTTTCAATAAAGCTCTGCTTGTTCTCCCCCTGGTGAGCTAATTGGTATATGTGTGTCATCTATGCAGCCAATTACGTTAGGAAATCGTGCAATTTTGTGGAAATGCCGTTTTACTTCGCTTAAGGAAAGTCCTGTTGGAAAATTAATAAAAACTTGTTTTCGTTTAGCTATGGATTGTGATACTCTGTGAACGATTCTGCAAGTTGAAAATTGGTCTATGCCTATTAAATCTCCATCGGTTTTTTGAAAATTCCCTGTGGCGTAAAATTGAAGTGCTGTTGCTAATTGCACAATTGGGGGAACAAAGTTGTTTCGTTTTAATGAAACACTTAAGTCAATTTTATAAGTTGCAAAAGAGATATGATGTTTTTTTTACTAAATCGAAATCTGGTTTGAAATTCTTGTTCTGTGAAATCTTCTTATGGGTTAGAGCGGTCCCGTATTGCATGATGAATTTCGGTGTTCTCACCAATATTCTCTACATTGATGACATCCAAAACTGAGCTTACATCTATTATTAATTTATTATTTTTTTGCTTTGGTTTTGTTAACATCAGGAATCAAGGCTGCCTAAAGTAACGGGTTTCTTTCCAATCTGTTGCGCTAACCGTTAAGCATTTATGTAAATTTCGTGAATCACCGACCGTTCGGCGACAGTGGTAACGACAAACAAGAAACAACGCTGTATGTACGGGAGGTCTTACGTTCTATTTCCGGGCCGGTACAATTAGTCATTGTGTTGCCACCGTTGCGACGTTCCCTCGAGTACAAAGCTGTGTTGCCCACGCGCTAAGCAGCGAAGATGAGCCCCAGACCCCTCGTACCATTGAGCAGCGAAGACTTATTTGAAATTTTGCTTACGTTTTAAGTACGCACGCTTTTTAATTTTACGCACCAACGCATTTTTCATTGAAAATAAAATAAATCTTCACGTAAAAATTAAGATATGACTTTTATATTAGTAGTACGAAACCACCTCAATTTTTAAGGGTTGGTTTTTGCATTTTAAAGGTTGTTTTACAAGCCAGGATATACAGCACATTTATTTGAAATTTAACCCCGCCCCCGGCCAATTTTTATGCCCCTCCCCGGCTGGACCGAGACAAAAAGTGGCACCCCGGCCCGGGCCCCGGTTTGATCCCTACTGGGACCCAAATAATTTGTTGTATGGGTCCTGTGTCGTTATAACGCTCGGCTGAAATGGGCCTTTCTCCAGATGGTTTGTCCATTAAAAATGATGTGAAGCCTACATGGGTTCTGTTATCGGTATGCATAACTGTATCCCATATGGGCTAAATTAATGGTGCTGGGGCTTATTATTTCAAACTTATTCCGTACATGGGCAATACCATTTAAGTTTATACGGATCCTAAACGTAAATGACCATTCAGCATGTAAGTAGATTTCTATATCTTCAAGAGGTTTACATAGACTTTCTGATCTGCGTGCAAATAAACTTGACAAAACGGGTTATCGTGAATTTCACAAAACGTGCTAAAGATCTCAGAAAAATCTGTATTTCAACGTTTTATTTTAAACACACATCAAAACAACACAATAACAATAACGAAAAAGCAAAAAAAAATATAAACTTTTTCGATTGCCCTCCCAGTTTGTAATCTGATTTTTCTCGATTGTCCTCTCAGTTTTTTTGCTTCAACAAGCCACTCATTCACTCCCAACTTTTACTAGTTTTCTGGATTTAATGGTAAAGTATTTTTGCAACCAACATCTAAACAAAAGCGTAACATGAGCTTGATCAGCGATTACTTATTATACTTCGCACGCCAAACAGTCATAAACACATTAACCAACACCACAGACACACTGCAACTGCATAAAAAAACTCATATTGTTCTACATCTATCAATAAATAAAGCAAATTTTTCTTAAAACTATTTTCATAGCATGTCTTCAGCCTAACTGGACCGCCAAGAAAAGCAGGTTTTGTGAGAATTTTTTTAACGAGGAAAAGCCATGGATGCAATAAAACAAGCTCACCTAAAACTTTTCGGGCACTTCTCTATCACCACAACATAGAAATCCCTTCAAGTGATTATGTAAAAGATGCAACAAACAAATAGACGGGGAGCCCAGACCGATTTGCTCAAACGAAAGTATACCAATTTCCAATCATGCAGGGTTACGGGCCGAGGTGGTTTAATTGACAATCTGAACGTCTGGCAGGGTCCCATTGGTGGAATAGGAAGTAATTAACATATTGGCACCCCCAATATACAAACTAGCACAAACAAAAATATACCTCCTGAAAACAATTGGATTTTACGCAAAACACGTAAGCAAGCGTAAAATAACACATGACAGACAAATTCTATGGTGGGGTCCAGACAGACGCTTCCAAACCTACACCCCCAATATACAAGCTAGCACAAACAAAAATATACCTCGTATAACTAATAGAATTTTATGCAAAACATGTAAGCCAGCGTATAATAACACGTGACAGACAAATTCTATGATGGGGGGTCCAGAAAGACACCCCCAAATCCTACCCCCAATATGTATAAGCTAGCAAAAACGAAAGTATACCTCGCAGAACTAATAGAATTTTATGCAAAACATGTAAGCCAGCGTAAAATAGCAAAAGACAGACAAATTCTATAGTGGGGGGTCCAGACAGACGCCCTCAAACCTACACCTCCAATATGTATAAGCTAGCAAAAACGAAAGTATACCTCGAAGAACTAATAGAATTTTATACAAAACATGTAAGCCAGCGTAAAATAACACATGACAGACAAATTCTACGGTGTGGGGTCCAGACAGACACCCCCAAACCTACACCCCCAATACATAAGCTAGCACAAACTAAAGTATATCTCGTATAACCAACGAAATTTTATGCAATTTATGTAAGCAAGCGTAAAATAACAAATGACAAACAAATTTTGAAGTGGGGGTCCAGACAGACATAGCTACAATTTCCAAACAACACTCCATACAATTTTTGCAATCGTAATAACGGTTGCAATCTTAATGAATGCACCACAACTTTGGTTACGAGTCGTCCTGATCAGAATATTCCAACCATGCTTCATCATTAGATTTTATACATTCAATCTCATTATCCTCATCATCAAATTCTTCCAGAGAAACCTTTTTGGAGCAAGAAGATTCATTTTCGTTTCGGAAGAAATTACTTGAAGGCATCGCTGGCTCCTCGTACCATTTGATGTGAAGGCTTCTATCTTTCACGAACCAGCCATAGTCGTCGGGGCTTAACCCATGAGTAGGATTTGCCAGATGAGCATTGGCCCACAGTATGGTTACATAATTGGTTCGTTTTAGGTGCATTGTTAAGCTTGGCAATGAACGGGGTAGTAAGGCACAGTCGACTTTTTTCACGTTAGCCTTTGGATTGTCCTGTCAGAAACAAAGTAACGATTCAAATTCGGTTGTACGAAGTGCATGAACTCAATCAATTTTTGTTTCACGTCTTGTAAAATACAACACATTACAGAGGAATGTGTGATCTGGACTTGACTTGATCCCATTATAGGAACTGTTTAAAGGAAGGTGGTTGATTTGTGTCAAAAAGTGCTAATTTTATGTACTCGACGTTACTTTCATGCGGTTACCTGTGCTATCTTGCCAGTCATAAAGATCAATTTCTTGTAGCGCACTTCATTCACATTTCCATTGCTTCCAAAACCATACAAGTTAGAGACAAATTCGGATGCTGTTTCAACATCATTATCGTAACTCAACGAACCAAGAGACTGGAAGAACTTCACAAACTTTTCAGACTTGCTGATGATTCCCAATGCCCTCACCTTGCCTTGTCTGCAAAAAATTCGGTATCTGTATTTCAGATTTAATAAATAAAACATGTGTAACAAAAAAGACTAAAGCCAATCACATTTCATGTAGCCTAAATGTAGGTCTAATGTATGACAGGATTTCGAATATATATCAGCTTTACCTGTAAAAGACGAAAGTAAAGTCGCATCCCGTGAAAGCGTGGTAACCAGGAACTGCAGCAGCCAACCCATGACGTATTTCTTCGAGTTTTTCCTCAATGGCTGTGACATTTATTAAACTACGGTTCTTATTAACTCTGCAGTCCATCACAATCTAGGACCCAGCTGCTACTTCTGGCCAACAGTTTCCAAGATATCCCAAAAGAATGATCAAAACATCTGTGTTTGAAGCTCTAACAAGTATGTTTCCTGTTGGTTGAGAAGCAAAAAATGTAATCAACGTATTAGCTTCTTCGTGGTTATTTTGAAAAATCTCTGGCTGCAGAACCACCATTGAATTGGACTTTAAATTACAAGTATAGCTGAAGCAACTTCCAGCATGAGAAGCAAATACAGTTTTTCCTCTGATGAAAGAAACATAGTAATCTTTCTTCCACTCTTGCAATAAAAACTTCGACAGTTCTTTTTTGAAGTTGCAATTTTTCAAAACCTGTGATCCTGCTTGCTTCAAAATTTGGTTTGTTCCACTTATAAAATAAACTCTATCTTTTGTCTCTCATATTTCTCTTTCACACTGCTTAAAAGATATCGCTTTATAGTGATCAAAATACACAAAAACTTTGAACTTCCCCCACTACACACGGAAGTCAAAATGTTGCGAGCTATTGAGCCAAAATTTGTGCCTAATGTTGTAGTTGATAAAACGGAATGCAACACCAACCTGCCATCAAAAATGTGATGGGTGAAATTCAAGCTATTTGAATCATCAACAGTCCCCATTTGCAGGTCTTCAATTTTATGGAGCAATTTTGCTCTTTGAGTTTTCACCGCGGTACCGTCAGGCAAGGCTAGAGCCATTGGATACATTGTAACAGGAAAAGACAAAAAATACGGAAGGTTTAAAGTGCTACGTTGAGCAACAACAAGCAACCTTGCAAACACGTCTCTTAATCCTTCACTGTTAAGTTTCAAACGAAGATTAGGGGTCTTCCTGATTGTTGACTCTGCAGCAAAATTTTCGACTTTTATTCTTTTAACTGGCCGAAGAAACCTGCGAGGCTCGTTTCTCCATTCTTCTGTTAACCTATCGCGTGCTTTCTTTCCCCTTTCCAAAGTATGCAATAAATAATTGCTTGTGTTTGGAAGGGCCGATTTTCCAGACGCTAAGTTCATGAGCGGCTGTAGTTCAAAATCGGAAGAGAAAGGATAGGCAAAATCCTTGATGGTGGCAGCAATTAGTTTCATGTGTTCATTATCCTTCTGTACGTGCATCGTGCACTCGTGCAGATGCAGTTTGATTGTGCTCAAGGCCTGACACGTTTCTCAGTTCCGTTACAGCCATTGTTGTTTGTCTTCTTGCCAAAGCCCATCGCCTTATCGCACTTTCAGAATTTCTAAATGCTACAATCCTTTTTGTTGCTGAAGCAGCATTGTAACTTTCTCGATTGTAACTTTCTTCCAACGAAAAATCTACCGCAGATCTTGCGTAACTTTTATTTGTTCTTCGGATAGAAAATGCTCCACTTTCAAGAATATTTGTGACCTCAGTTCCGGCATTTTGCAATTGATGCAAGAATAAGATACCATAACGTGCATAATTAGGCCGATTCAAGGAAAAAAAAACACTAAGCACAGATGGAAGGATGTCGATATAGCCGTAGATGTCGTTAGTACGTACATGTCGTTAGTTAGTACGTACATGTCGTTAGTACGTACATGTCGTTAGTCGTTAGTAGATGTCGTTAGTACCTTTTTAAATCTCTGTAAACCCAGTTTATTAAAAAAATATAGATTGTCCAATACTGTACTGTTTTGCCGAAGAATTCGTTGAGTGAATCTTCAAAATATGCGTTGTATTTACCACATAGTGTAATAAACTCCTCGTTTTTTTCTAGAAACATCCATATGTTGTCTGCATTTCCAAGAGCAGAAGAAGCTTTTTGGGAAATTAACAATAATGTGTGCTTTTCTTTGTTCGATAGAGTGCTACTAAACCGCTCAAACAGAAATCGCTCCAAAACTATTGCAGCAAGTTCATGTATTCTTTGGCATCTGTTATAAAATTTGCCTTTGATAAAGCCAATAAGAGATCCCTCAGCAAGAACGCCGGACTCTGTAAGAACAACTTCAATGCCAGATCCATTCAAAAAAGTGCCCACTGCTCTAAAAAATGCAAGCTCTACGTGAAAATTGCCAAGTAAAATTAAAAGCTTGTCAAAACGTGACGCTTCTATTGCCTGAATGGCATAAGCTCTGGATGCTATTGCCAAATCAGATGTCACCACGGCAAATTCTTGGTTTACTTCGTGCGCAATCTTCAAAGTCCTAACCATGGTTTCGCGAACAACATCATTGCTAGTTGAAGAGCGGGAAATAGGATCGTTGTAGCACAACCTCTGCAACGGTAAAGGATCAACAACAAATTGGCTGATCGTCGTCGTCGTCGTTTGGCGGGGCATCTCTTCCAAGACAGATAAAAGGACCAAGGCCGAGGGTTTATCCTTTTACCACCCTGGCCACCAAACTGCTTGGGTCAGATGCTGACTGTAAGGGACTTCAGCCAGCATCTTGTTTCGTCATCCAAAACCATTAGACCAAACATACCTTGGGGTGCTCAATGTATGGGACACTGTGAGATGATGTGATCTGCGGTTTGTTCACTGGCACCACACTCACAATTCGCTAGAGGAGCGAGACCCCATTTGTACATGGACGAACAGAAACGTCCAACACCAGAACGCAGACGGTTGAGCTTGACCCAGGCTGCCCTGGGCAGACCCATACCCAAGGGTCTGGAGCTAGCCTTGGGAATGAAAGCGTGGAATGACAATGCGTTGGCAGAGTACTCCATGTCCCATTTTGTATTCGTCCACTCGGCTGCACGGACGTCCATCTCAGAAAGACTGTCTAGTAATTTCCGAGCAGCAGGTACAAATGAGCGTCTAGATTTCAATCTCTCCCTACATACGTCCTGTGACTCATGAAACTGCCACGTAAAATGTGGTCAGGGTCCAGGGAGCTGCGGTTGGCTAGGGAGAGTGTCGATCCTTGGTGAGAAGCTCAGCTGGCTGGATGCCTGAAAGAACCGGAAGGTAGACCGATGGAGTGGGAGGCAGGCACCCAGTGACAATGCGCAAGGCGTCATTTATTACACTGTCGATAAGCCGTATGTGCACGCTGCGGCACCAGACTGGTGCGCAGTACTCGGCAGTCGAGTAGACCAGAGACAGGGCAGCTGTGCGTAATGTCTTAGCGCTAGCACCCCAACCTGTTCCAGCAAGTCGCCTCAACAGTGAGACGCAAGCACATAACTTCTTGCGCAATGCTTCCAGGTGAGGACGATATGTGAGCGATCTGTCCAGTTTGACCCCAAGATAAGTGGGAACTGGACAGAAAGGTAAGGTCTTACCGATGTTACAGACCTTAAGCTCACGCTTAGCCTCTCGATAGTGAAGGTGAAAGGCCGCCGTCACCGTTTTAGTGTGGCTAAGCTTCAATCGCCAGGTCTGGAGATATTCCGAAAGTGTAGTCATGTCCTGGCTTAGAGTCCTTTCCAACTTCCATTCTCCAGATGTATGAAGTATCGCCAGGTCGTCGGCATAGGCGAACTTCTTGGAGGTTATGGAGGGGATATCATATGTATAGATGTTGAAAAGGAGGGGGGCCAGGCTGATGATGATGAAAATTGGCTGATGAAACCCGCATATAAAGGCAAATTTTTGTTAACTCCTTTCATGAACCAATAAAGTTGCAGTGGTGCTGCGGTGCAGCAGCTGCTTAGTTGTAATTCTCTGTTAATGCTGCTCGCGACAAGAGATAAAAATGAGGATGTTGTAGAGGTGGAGGTTTCATCTGCTTGTATCAATTGCAGAGAAATAATGGCTGAAGAAAGCTATTTTCCAAATACAGGGACATCACGATCGATTCCAACAAATTTTTTTCTGTTTCGAAATTCAAAATCGACAGTACGCTTTGCACCTTCTTCGCAAACATTTTCATATATATGACCAACTGTAGCATTAACTAACCCGTACTTTACGGGTTAGTTAAAGTACAGAAACTGGTTGGGAGATTAGCTATAGGTTGGGTGGAGTTGCTATCTCCCCGCGGAGTAATTTCATTTTCTAAGTTTGACCATAGGCCATCAGATCAAGCTTATAGTCAGTCCTAGACTTTAGACTTTAGTCCTTAGACTTTAGACTCATAGTCAGTCCTAGCCATCAGATCAAGCTTATAGTCAATCTTAGACTTGAGAGCAGTCCCATACTTTATAGTCATCACGGGGGTGTAGTGTGTAGTAGCACCTAATATGTCTTTGCTACCTCGGTTGTGTGTATGCACACCGTCATTGCCATGCAGGACCATTAACATCATGTCTCCCAATGAAATCGAGAAACAAGAAACGCGAATTAACCTTTATAGGTATTAGGTAAAATAAAGGTTATCTGGAAGAATGCATTGTAGGTTGATGGATGTACGTCAAGGATTTGAAGCTCATAGCACCACTGAAGAGACTTAATTTAATAGTCGAAACGTATCCCGTCTGGTGCAAAATAATCTTTTTCATGATAATAATACTGTAATAAATGGTATGTACTTATCAACCCCTTAAGATAAATGCTGAAAAAATTCTCTAGCATATTCGCCAAAGGGGTACAGTAAATAAGCAGGTAATCAAACTATAAACAAAAGTGGATTGAAATGGTGACTTAGGCAGGGTTACCATATTTTCACCATGCAAAAGGAAGTCAGGTTCTTTGGGGGTTTGAGGGTCATTGTCTCCGCAGATGTCCATTTTTCTGCCCATAATCAAGCGAAGATCAAAAAAAAAGGTCATCACGTCCGCAGGACGTTAATTGCACTGAAACTTTCCAAAATTTTCGTGAAAGAATGATTTGACATAATTTCGCTGTTCATATAATGCCAAAAAGGAGGATATTTGGCCATTTTTTGGCGTCCTCGGGGAAAAAATTTTTTTCGGTCAAAAAGGAGGACATGATCTTCATAAGGAGAAAGTATGGTATACAACTAGTGGCGTATACTCAGAGTGTTCAAGGTGTTCAGTGAACACCCTGACAATTCCAAAAAAATGCTTTTCTCTACCTTTTTATAATCTTTTATATTTTTTGTAATTTTTGTGATAAACTTTTTCGTTCGATAAGTAAATTTTACTACTTTCCCCATTGAAATAATTTAATAGTTGCAATTTTTTGCAATTACCATAAAAATTGATTTTTTTTTAGGCTGACGTCAACCAGGGTGTTCACCAAACTCAAATGAACACCTTGACTATAATAAACAAGTCAAAAAACTGAAAAACGGCCGTTAGCTCAGTTGCTAAGCGCACCCTATTGGTGCGGGAGGTCTGGGGTTCGATTTCTGGGCTTGTCAAATTGACACAATGTCGCCAACGACTCGCCACCGTTGCGACGTTTCTTCGGAGCTGTGTTGCCCAAGCGCTTAGCAGCGGAGATTGTCCCGCAACTCCTCACACGCTTCGGTGTAATACGGCAAGTATAATAAAGATTTGATTTGAAAAACTGAAAAAAGAAAAAAGCGATCAGCAGCATCCTAATGCACAGGTCTCCGTCATTCAAGGTGTTCACTTTGAAAAGTGAATGACGTCAAGCATGGGGATTGCTGAAGTTTGGCAATTGCAATTGGTCTTGCTAGGCTAGTCTGCTAGGTTAATTGTGCTTGGCTTTGAAAGTGAGAGGATGAAATTAAAATCTTGCTTGTCAGTAAACGTTGTGCTTATGAGCTAAAGGCTATAGAGAAAAGCAGAAAGTGTAAAACTGGTATCGGTATAACAATTGAAACTAGACCAAAACAAAAAGTATAGGTAGTGTCTATTTCGCCGCTAGCGGTAGGATACTGATTGGGTAATTTTTTTAAAACCGCGTGTGGAAATAGATGCAAGCCTATCAACAGTCATGCGTATGATGCATACACACCCGTTAATCTCCAAACCTAATTTTTTTGGCCAATCAGTGTTTTGGCGTTATTGGCAAAATAGACACCGCCCAGTGCCAAAAATATACCTAGCTTGTTTGAATTAAGCTGGGGTTATGGTTCGGGGTTAAGGTTAGGCCCTAACTCCTAATAATAACTCACTAGCGGTCCTTGTGCTTGTTTATATCTGCTTGTTATAAAGTGCGGCTTGATTCAAACAAGCTCCAAATATAGTTGGTAAGAGTTTCCGGTACCATATTCAGCAAAACATGGTCTATAGCGTTGGACTGTAGAACCTAACCTAGTCAGCTTTAATATCATTATAATGGGCAACCAGAGTACTGGTAACAGTTGATTGATTGTTTCTTCATTTTTATCTTCCAGTTCTATGGCTATTAGTCTAGATATGATCATGAAAATAAGCAAATTGGAAATCTTGTCACTTGGTGTGGCAAATGGCAATCGTAAGCTAGCATGATTCAAGAGACTTGGAGCTATAAATTCTTCACTTGTGGCAAACAAATATTTTCATGTAAGCAATCATAATTGATACTTAGTATTTTTTCTTTTAAGGTATTGGCTATTTTGCCGCATGTGGCAGGAGGTAACGCCTAGTATCAGCCCCGAGGTTTGATTAGGTTTGGTTAGGATTAGGTTTAGTCAGGGTTCGGTTCGGTTACAACTGTAAACCTAACCCCTTAACCCGAATCTAATCCAAACCAAACCTAATCCTAACCAACCCTAACCAAACCCGGGGACTGATACCGTGCTACACGTTACTCTGTGGCAAGATAGACCTAAATGTCATTTTTCCCTGTTACGCCACGTGGGCCTATGATCAAACGATGAAACTAAATAGTAAAAACTAACTGATTTCAAAGCCTGAATCACAAATGCAAACTCCAATTCCAAATCCAAAGAGCCTAAAGGATTGGAAAAGGCTATTTTTGCGGGCCGTAACATTTGTCTCTTTGGTTTATTTTATTACTTCGTCACGCTCTTGTACAATTGGGAAAAGTGCAAAGGATAATAAAAGAAGCAAAGAGCTTATTTGTACGGGCCCATAGAAATAGCTCTTGCCAAAAAATAAAAAAAAGAAGAAACCTTATATACCGAAATAACAACTGAATAAATAAGCTTTCTCAATGGCCTTAGCTATTGAAAATTCAGCAAAATCTTCTTCGTTAGCAAAATCTTCATCTTTAGCAAAACTTTTCTTTGTTCTCAAGTTGGTGTTGTTAATGACAATGAAATTTGAATTTTATATAGTTTTAGTTTATATAGTTTTATATAGTGATTTTTGTGTAGTTTAATATAGTTTTACAATAGTGATTCTTAACAACTAACAAGCAATGTCTTTTTTGGTCTACCAGACGGAAAGTCATGACGACTTCCTCTTGTTGGGTCAGAGGCTATAACAGCACTCCATCACCATTAGTGCAAAGCACTCCAGTAAATCGTACCATAGAGCGAGACAGCGCTGTTTCTGACTGTTAGCCTTCATCAGCCGCCCTCAGGTAAGAAACATTCATCTTCCAGGACGAATGATTTTACCTGTGGGCAGCTGATAAAAGCTAATACCCAGAAACAGCGCTGTCTTGCTCTACAATAGTGATTGTTGTTCAAATTTACTTTGACAATTAGCATTTCTAAACTAAAACAAAAATGATCTGAACAATAGTGATTGCTGGCTCTAGCTGTCGTCATTGAGCTTTCTGCTGTTCGTACTACAGATCGCCAATACAGTATAATTGTCAAAGTATTGATAGTTGGTTTTGGCACGCGTTGATTGTTTTGTTTAATGTTATTTGCCACAGTGCCGAGTGATTTTTTTACAGCAATTTTATGCTATGCAAGATTTAAAACCTGATAGTAAAATTGAAACAAATGTATAGCAATATTCAAACACATACGTAAGCAGTGGTGGGATTAAATTTTTTTCTCAGGCGGTTCCATAACCAAGGTTATATTTTTAGCCGATTCTGTTTCAACTAATGGCACAAGTATAAACAGTAATGCTGGCCGGTTTGCTGATCCAGTAAAATTTTGTGGTACGATTATATAGAACCAGTTGAATCCCACCATTGTATGTAAGTCTGAGTTGCAACGACGCTTAGTCTTGCTTTTTATCATTTTCAAATTTTTTGTATCTGCTTGTTACAAAGTTTGTCTCTATTTTGCTTCTCTTGTACCATTTTTAATGTCTTCCTGTATTTAATGTCTTACTGAATTTCTTGTTGCATTGACGCTTTTGACGGTGTGGAATAACTGTATAAGGCACTGCTACTACTAACTTAATTTGTTATTATTCACAGAATACTGTTTTAATAAAGCATTTTACATGTGTGTGTTCTTAATTCGGAAAATGGAAACTTTAATTTTATCATTGCTAGAAAATACTTTTTTAAATTGTTCATTTGATGAAAAGCAAGAAATTGCCAAATAAAAAAAGTTCTACGAAAAACCTTGCTAATGTGTTGCACATAGTGAAGCAAATATAGTTACACCCAAATTTTCTTGCTCTTAAGTTTAATGAGATACTTTGGCCCACAGAGTTTGTTCTATGCGATTTGGAATAAAGGTTTCTAGGACCATGCTAATTTGACTGATGGTATGCAATGACAGAAGAAGTCTAAGAAGCATGTATATATATTATTATTAGTGGGCAGTGGTGCCAAAAAGGAACAACAAGGTTTAAAACCTCTCTGGCACATTGTGTAGGTATGTATATATATACATATACTTAATTTAATTAACTGCAAACTCACAGCATACACTAGCCACTACACTGTGTTTCACGTAAAAGAACGATCATCAGGTGGCTGGAAAAAAGTTAAAACATAAAAAAATTTTTAGCAAAATTAGTAAAACTTACGATTTATCTTTTTCTTGAATTCAGGAGAAGGAGAAAATAAAAGCAGTTACTTTTTTATCCGGATAGCGCTCATCTGGGGTTTGTTATGAAAAGTTTTTGAAGGAAGAAAAGGTGATTGTTATGAAAAAAAGAGGATTATTGACATGCGATAATGTCATAAAATGCGTCATATGATTGGTAAGTGCACCAGAAAGAAATGGGTTGGAAGCGAAATCAACATAAATGCTGGCGAATAGAATTAAAGCAAAAATAAAAAATGAAAAATGCATCACGAAGTTAAAAAAATCAAAAAAACAATAGTTAACAATTGGCAAAAAAAAACAAACAGCAAAAAACGTTAGTGGATTCTTCTTAATTTGAACTTGTTTCGATGGCGGCATTTATTAAAAATTACTCAACACCAGAGGAGAAATTTTTAATAAATGCCGCCATCGAAACAAGTTCAAATTAAGAAAAATCCACTAACGTTTTTTGCTGTTTGTTTTTTTTGCCAATTGTTAACTATTGTTTTTTTGATTTTTTTAACTTCGTGATGCATTTTTCATTTTTTATTTTTGCTTTAATTCTATTCGCCAGCATTTATGTTGATTTCGCTTCCAACCCATTTCTTTCTGGTGCACTTACCAATCATATGACGCATTTTATGACATTATCGCATGTCAATAATCCTCTTTTTTTCATAACAATCACCTTTTCTTCCTTCAAAAACTTTTCATAACAAACCCCAGATGAGCGCTATCCGGATAAAAAAGTAACTGCTTTTATTTTCTCCTTCTCCTGAATTCAAGAAAAAAATAAATCGTAAGTTTTACTAATTTTGCTAAAAATTTTTTTATGTTTTAACTTTTTTCCAGCCACCTGATGATCGTTCTTTTACGTGAAACACAGTGTAGTGGCTAGTGTATGCTGTGAGTTTGCAGTTAATTAAATTAAGTAACAGCTCTGGCTTTTGTAGCCATTGAGCACTTTTTGCAAGAAAATTTGACAAGCTCCAGTTGTGTATATATACATATATATTGATGCATTTTATATTTTGGAGGTGTTCTGTGAGAGTAAATGCAGTTCTAGATAGTCAAGAATTGGAAAGAGATTTGTAGTTGCAATGAGAATGTAATAAAAAAAATAGAAGTTTTTGCGACTTTAATCTATGCAACTTATTTTTTAAACAGCACAAGGATTGCCTTTTAAAAGATATGATAAATCACCATCATCCTTCAATCGAATTATTTATATTGAGTTTCTTGAATACCAGTACACAAAAAGATATGATACAGTTTTAAATGCTCATCTTCATGCAGCTACAACATTCATAGAAACTTTTATCAGCTTAAGTAATTAATTGAAAGCTTTACAGATTTTATACTGGATGCAGTTGCAAAAAAATTCAAGAATCTGAACTTGTGGCTATTATTTTAGAAGGTGTAAGATGAGACACTAAATATTACTACAAAATTTCAGCTTTCCTCAGTCGTCAGTCTCGCGATAAAGTCACAAAATCACCGCAAACTACAAGCCTGTCGAATTATCGCAAGGCTTGGTGACCGCGTCATGCGAATTATCTTAAAAGAATTTTCTTTTATGCTAGGTCTGGACGTGATGTTGATCCGAAATACTGTTTATGTTGACTTTACTGATTACTCAGCGGCTTTTTTACAATTTTATCAGTAGGTGATGAATGTTTTTTAACTGAAAGCACAGGCAAACCTTTGATTGATTGATAATCAAATTGCTTTTCTTACACTGGTCATAGGTGCCATGGTCAACCCTAGCGGGTTTAATGCTCTAGAAACAGACGCTGTATATCCACTAGGACATCTCATCGGTAATTTTGAAATAAATCAAGGGCTATTGAATTTTAAACATCAAGTTGATATACTTATATGTTGTGCATTGTTTGATATTGTACTACTCCAACCATTGAATGACAAGCTTTTCATATATTTTTTGAAAAACGATGCCTTAGTACGAAACGATTTGTGTTTACTGTTTAATATAGGCGTGCTTTCACCCATATTATTGGCATAATAATCAAATGTGGTTACTAGTTGTACCACAATTTGCACTTGTATCCCCATATCATAAATTTTCATTAGTGATAATTAATGGGGCAGCTAACATTGCAGCGACAAACAGGGGGTCTCGGGGGCCAAACCCCCCAGGGTATGATAGGTATTTTTACAGAGTGAACACCCAGTCAAAAAGTTCGCCGTACGCCACTGCATATAACCCTAGACTTAAGCAAGCATAAGCATACCGCATTAAACAACATTATAGGTAGTAGTACCATAAAACACAGAAAATAGATACAATACCAGAAATGCAAAACACAGCGCAAGTCGTCGTCGTCGTGTGGTTGGGCGTTCTCTTCCGACGGTTTAGATGTTGACGGCGTTGATTTTCAGCCAGTGTCGGATGTCATCATCTAGGACCAACAGACCTTATATTCTTTTTGGTGCACGATGTAGGGGGCATGTAGAAATGATGTGGTCTGCAGTTTGCTCAGAGGCACCACACTCACAATTCAGTGAAGGAGCAGCACCCCATTTGTGCATGGATGAATGGAATCGCTTTACGCCAGTCCGCAGACGATTCAGTTCTACCCAAGATGTTCTGGGCAAACCCATTCCAAGAGGCTTAGGACTGGCCCTGAAAATAAATGCATGAAGCCTTGATGCACTTTTCAAGTACTCCATGTTCCACACATAATCCATCCATTGCGCTGCACGAATGTCTGATTCGGTCAGACTATCCAGTAGTTTCTGTGCAGCGGGTACAAACGGGCGTTTTGATTTGAGCCTTCCCTGGTGCGCATTTTGTTTCCCGACCAGCTGCTCATGTGGAATATGATCAGGGTTAAGGGTGGCGCGGTTAGCCAGGGAGAGTGTCGCTCCTCGACGGCGAAGCTCAGCTGGCTGGATGCCTGCGAGGATTGGCAAGTAGTCCGTTGGAGTGGGTCACAGACATAGAGTGACAATGCGCAAGGCGTCATTTAAAACACTGTCGATTAGCCGAGAGTGAGCACTACGACACCAAACAGGTGCGCAGTACTCAGCTGTTGGAGTAAACCAGGGACAAGGCGGCTGTTCGCAATGTTTTGGCTCCTGCACCCCATCCCGAGTCTGCAAGTCGCCTCAACAGTGTGACGCGAGTGGAAAGTTTCTTGCGCAATGCTTCTAGGTGATAACGAAAAGTGAGCCACCTGTCCAGCTTTACACCAGGGTAAGTTGGAGTTGGACACTATGGCAATAGTTTGCCGTTGTTGAAGATTTTGAGCTCACGTTTCGCCTCTCGGTTGTTTAAATGAAAGGCCGTCGTCACCGTTTTAGTGTGGCTGAGCTTCAGCCTCCAAGTCTGGAGATACGCTGAAAGTGTTGTCATGTCTTGGCTTAGAGTGCCCTCCAAAGTCTTCCAGTCTTTTGAAGTATGCATCAATGCCAGGTCGTCGGCATACGCATACTTCTGGGAAATTGTGGAAGGCAGATCGTATGTGTAGATGTTAAAAAGGAGGGGAGCCAAGACTGATCCCTGTGGGAGACCATTTCGCAAACGTCGTAACCTGCTTCGCTTGCTGTCACCGATGGAAAGGGTGAAACTTCTATTCCGGATAAGTTCCATAATCATTTGGACCATGTGTTTATCAGGAAGGAGTCTCAGCAGCTTACAGGTGAGGCCACGATGCCAGACAGTGTCATAAGCAGCTGTCAGATCGACAAAAACAGCACCGGCCTTCTTCTTGGTCTCAAATGAGTCCTCGATGTGTTGGGTAAGTAGAACAGTTTGGTCTACTGTGGACCTCCCCTGTGGGAACCCAGCTTGCTCCCGAGGAAGAAGCGGGTCGACAATGGGCTCGATACGGGTGTAAATGAGCCTCTCGAGGATCTTATAGGAGACACAGAGCAAAGAGATGGGGCGATAGCTCGTGGGGTCCTCTACAGGTTTCATTGGTTTGGGGATCGCGACAACCAACGCTCTTCTCCAGATTTTTGGAATTTTGAGGTGGTGCAAACAGAATGAAAAAAAGCCACACAGTCAGGATTTCAGGGCAGCTCCAGCATGGAGCAAAAGCTCAGAGCAGATAGAGTCTGGGCCTGGAGCTTTTTCTGGTTCCAGATGTTTGAGGGCGGCTGCGAATTCTGAGGGAGTAAAGCTTCCACAGACATTCACTGCACTTGTTGTAGAGGCCCTCCAAAGATCAGACACTTCTTGAGACACAAGCCGGGATGACTTGCGATCAATATCCTCGTATTTGCCGTTATTGACCAGTACTGATGCGATGGCATTGGCTGAAACTGCTCAATGCCGAGGGGAGCGTTGTGATCTACCAGTTACATTGTTAAATATGCTCCATGCTTTACGACTGGAGTGAGAAAAGTCGATGGTTTGGACTGCCTCAGACTATCGGTCCCTGCGTTTTCTGCCCAGCCTGGACAGCAGGGCAGAAGCAGCCCTGCTAGAGTCTGATCCCTCAGGCGATTGCATGAACATCTGATAGAGGTTCTCACACTCAGTATCCCAACACGGAATGCGGTCGTTTTGTCGACCACGTGGGATATACTTTTTGGCTGCTGTGCTGATGGCATTACAGAAGTCCTGGTATGCCCGGTCCACATCAGATGTATCAGGTGGCAACAAGCTCTTAGCGAGTTGGTTGGTCAGGGCATTGTAATGGCTCCATTTGGCCTTGCGGAAGTTCCATCGCTTAACAGGCATACTCGGAACTGACAGAGTGAGCCTTAATGGAACAATGAGCGAAGGTCGATGTTGTGACCTAGGAAACTTTTCTAAAATACGCCTGTCAGGTAAGCGACTATCAGGGCCAACACTAACAAATGCCAGGTCCGGGTTGGTGCCAGTGTTCCAGCGGCCTGAGTGGAAAGTGGCCATGTCCTTTTGGTCATGGAGAGGGACAAGACCATTAAGGCTTGCCAAAGCAACAAGGCACTCTCCATCAGCGCTGTTGCTGCTGTAGCCCCAATTCACATGCGGGCAGTTGAAATCACCCGAGTACAGGACAGGGTGTGGAAACACTGGCAGGTCGGTAGTCTGCAATGGTGTTGGTGGAGGTTTGTAAACGTTGACAATTTTATAGCCATCAACGTCTACGCATAACCACTCAGTCTCTGATGTAAATGGGGACTGATCTACTAGGGTCCATTTTAGTCGCTCATGGACAAATGTAGCAAGGCCGTGTATCCTGTTTAAACTGGACACAGCTAGTGCAAAGCCTGGAATCACAAGCTTGTCGGTAGAAGCACAGTGGGTCTCCTGTAGGAGGATGACGAGTGCCTCAAACTGCACAGCGGGATGGAGAAGGACATTCATCTTGCTTGCAGTGAGGCCTTCAATGTTTAGCTGCAGGATTGCTGGCCTTCGGAACTTGTTGACGATGTGCCCTGAAGCAGAGCAAACATCGCTCCGTTATGAAAAGGACGTTTGCCGGTTAGTAGGCCTTGGCTGAGCATCGGGAAGAGTGAATACTTTTCCGGGTCGCCAGATTTGGTTTGTAACTTTACAAGAGAAAAGCTTTGTGCAGACTTAATCACAGCCCGGGCTACATGGAAGCATCTGCCATCCGGGCCACAGCGCAAGTGTGAAGTAAGCACAACAGTAAGTTACCTACGGCATGTCAATGTAATACTGCCATAATCCACAGCAATTCAAACACATATCAATTAACTAGCTCTGCCCAAAGGAAACATTCTCAGCACAAATGTAGTGCATTCCAAAAACAAAATAATATGGCCAGCAATGAGCAATAAATCCACAGCAGTTCAAAATAAAAATAAATAAATATAAGTAATTACACATCAACTAACTACCAGTCAAATCAAAAGTCAGATATGTGAAGTGATTTTTAAACATCATAAACATCATGAAAAGCTAGGCTAATGTAGTGATTCCTAAAATTAATTTTAAACTGTGACACGGTGATACTATGTCTAACTGACAAAAATAATAAGTTCCATACTTCAGGATCTGCATAACCAAATATAGCTTGAGATTTCATATAATTCAATCCCAACTTCGGTTCAAGTTTTAACAGATCATCATCACTACAGCAGTTTAGAACCTGTTTATAGTGACAAACCAGAAGTAAAGCATTTCATTTAGCCACAGTTTGGAAAACAAAACATACAATTACTAGCAAATAAACAATGAGCGTAAGACATAATACCTTATTTCAGATTGCAGCGTTTCTGATCCTAATTTATAGATGATGCTTCTTCAGCTTTGTGCTGCTTGTCCAACTTTGGCAACTAGATTGCGAAAAGTGAAAAATATATACCGGTATAAAAATTCAGTCATGTGATTTGATTGTTCCAACAAACAGAAAGGTCAATGGCATATGTGAAACTGCTAAAGCATAAGTGAAACATGAAACAGTAAAACCACTCAGTAATGTTAAAAAAAAAAAAAACAAGCTTTAAAAATATACAAGAGGAAACAGAAAACCAGATTGTAATATTTTGCACGTGATCATAAGCAAAAGCAATACAATTAATATTTATCCTTGATTTACAAAACCCATAGCATTGTACGCAACAATTGTAACAAGTTTATTTCTAAATTTCAGGGTATTTGTTGATAGTTTAACCCTCACGTGGTTATTGGGGTCAAATGTGAACCCACGAAGCTAAAAAACATCTATAACTTATGCTAGTTCTGAAATTTATGTTAATCGCTTTAGAAATTCCCAAATCAAGCTGTTCAAGGTTTTTAACATCAAATATTGTCTGTTTTTATGTTTTTTCATAATGCTTCTGCAGCACATAGGTAAAAGTCAATTGGGGTCAAATCTGACCCTAAGAAAATAGAAACCACTATTAATTTAGATTAGTCGTGAAATTTATGCTAAATCGCTTTAAAAATTCCTAAATCAATTTTTTTCAAGGTTAAGCATACCAAATATTCTCTGATTTTTCGTTTTTTTATCATAATGCACCACTTACTTGAAAGTCAGTTGAGGTCAAATTTGACACCATTGAAAATGACTGATGTGTCTCAACCTTATCTTGATTGCTTTCAACGTTAGCTCAGTAACGAGAATGGACTCCTATAGTGGCTATGTCATTTCCAGCCACTGCTTATGTGATTTTGTCTATTTACCTTTATTAATACAAAAAAAACAATGAAAGTTAGGGTCAAATCTGACCCCAAACGACTTAATGCGAATAAAAATGCAATTACCGTTTGAGAGTAAAACAAAATAAAATTTCAAAAACAAAATTGGAAATTTAAAATTGCTAGTATCAAGCCAACTCAGTGATACAGTTTATATCACTCACTAGCTTTCTTGTAGGGCTAAGGTACAAACCAACACAACAATGATCATGAGGAGCTTGTTTGAATTAAGCCGTGGTTCAGAGTTATTGTCAGGAGTTTGGCCCTAATCTTTAGACTACTAATAATTTACTAGTGCCTCTAGCAGTCCTTGCACTCGTGATATATCCGCTTGTCACAAAGCACTTAATTCATACAAGCTCCGAGCATTACATGCCACTAATTAGGTTTAATGCAGAAAGAAGTTATAAGCATACTCACAATACACCGTACGCCACTCACTTTCTTCTCAGAACAGTCCAACTTTTTCCAGTAATGCCCATGTTAGTTATCCTTTATTATATCAGAGATCTCTCCATATTTTCATAAGTCCATGGCCATCTTTCCCGTGTAATTTATTATCTTCCTTATTGAGCAATGAATTTAAAGACTCCAGCAGTTTCCTTTTGTGTCAAAAAAACCCGGCAACTATAAGCATGATTTTAACGATTTACCGGTACAATCACTTATATTAATAATAATTGCAAAACTGTGAATATAAGACCAAAACTTCCAGCCATTTGCTTTTTCGACCACATATTTGTGAAGCGTATCAATTGTACAAATCATAAAGGTGTACCGGTAACCAATTTCAAACCAGTTCAGGTAATCATTCATTGAAATTTGCGACAATTTCTATGTAATGCTAACTTCAGCATAAAATAAAAAATGATATGGTTAGTTAAAGATTTATCAATTAATTAATACTAATGATGAATCTGTAATCACAGTACACAGAAGCATTATTTATAAATGAATCAACAAAAAATGTTTAAAACTTATGCAATTTAAGCTAATGCACAGATGCAGCAACGCTGTGGATGAGCACAAATTTGTTAATCTGTTAATAGCAAAGATATTCAATTTGAATAATGTGAGGGTCAGCTGTAAGAATGGACAACTGCAATTGTGACATCAGAGCATATTCTAATAAACTGGACAACTTATACGCAACTTCAACAGCTAATTTTTTTTACTAGTTCAGAGTTGATTTGTTAAAAAAGAATTCTCAAAAATAATCGTCAGTATTAAAAAATGTTAATTTGCACATTTACTTTTGTTCATGTTTTGTTAATGCTTATAGCCCGTATTGATCACAAATTGGTATTAATGCATACTGCTGTAGAGTAGAAAAAAGAGACAGAGCAGACATATTGTTTAGAATTATGACATCATTCTTGCAGCCACCTACTCGTATACTGACAACCGTTCTTTCACTTTGCCTACACTGACCTAATCTATACCAGTAACTTCACCACCTGGGGTGTATAATACTGGTATCACGGTAACAGTATTGAGTTAAAATGTTTTCTGCTGGTATCAGCCAAGTTACCAAATACAACTTCCTACAGTATACTGACGGCTTATTTTACCCTGAACACCCTCGTTCAACTGTAATCAGCTAATAGCGCACTTGAGCAAGCTAGACCACACTTCACTATGGTCATGGAGTCTGGGCAGCTTACCGGTACCTAATCATCACCTACGGATATCCTAGCCTGCTCCTTCACTTTTAGGTACCTAGCGCAAACACAGTTATCCGTTCCTAATATTTTACCTTTTCAGCAAATTTGATTTTGAGCTTTCGAAGTTGAAATACCATCCTATGTGCACCAGGTATGCTACCACGCCAGTAGACTAGACTGGAACTTGCTTTTCATTTCACCTAGACTACTCGCTTCCGCTGAGGAAAACAAAAAAAGTTGAACCATTTCAACTTTGACTTTTTCCGCAGAGAACTCAAAGAATTGTTCGCAAGAGCTCGCCAAAAAAATTTCGCGGTAAATATGACATGTCATTTCACTTTGACTTGCGGACAGTTGCGACTGTGTTTCCGCATTTCGCGTGTAACGTGAACTAAGTATTATCAGTATCATCATCAGAGGTGGTCACAATTTCGTTAGTCGTTAATTTGTTAATAACAAAGCTAACTTTTTCATTAACTAGTTAATTCGTTAAACGTCTTTTTGAAATTAACGAATTAAGGGTCGAATGCACCAACGTTGGTTAACTTAACCATCGGTTAAGCCTTAAACACGGTTAGTTAACCGCTAGATCTTCGTTAAAGTTAACCGGTATGCACCAACAAACAGTTAACTAACCAAAGTTTTGCGTAAGATTTTGCTGACTCATAATAAAGTTTGGTAAAACTGACTTCTTTGCCTGATTTTGTGCTGTAGTAAGCCAGGTTGAAAAGCTAGAAAAACGCGCCGAATTGAAGTGATGAAGGGAACTTTTTATTATTGCGTGATAAAAGCCAAGATGCATAACAAAACTTCTTTTATTAGAAAATACGCTTAGCGATAGCCTACGTTAGTGCTAGTCAGTTTGAATCAAAAGCCTAGCCTAGTCTAGCCTACACTGCGCGACCTTGTTATAGATCTTAGGTTGACTCATCAGTTGCTTCTTGTTTGGGGGAAGCGCTTCTATCTAAGAAATATTTTTACGAGAGGCCTACGGGAAGTAAATGAATGTTGATAGCCGTTACGAAAAAGTTTGGCAAGATATCGATAGACTTGGGCTTGCTGCAAGAATGCAGGAAAAGCGGTCTAGTGAAGCTTGTCAAAATATTAAAATCCTTCCTGCCCTCGTGACATAATGACAACTTTATCGTTGGAACCAAGGAGGCTTACCTTTTCGGGTTGGGTTTGCTATAAACCCACTTTTGGTATAATTAGCCACAGGTGATTGGTTTTCAACAAAAACTAATAGCAATTCATCACAATCTCCCATACCCTGTTATCCTCACCAGCGTACTTACTCTGCACACACACAGTTACACTTCACGAACTGAACGGCAGGTAAGTAGGAAAAACAGACAGGTTATCAGCTTCTTCTTGTGTTAAAAGAAGCCCAACTGGCTTGGCTGGAAGATTAAGCAGCGGGTTTGATACTCTGGTACTGGTAGTCCTACCATAAAGTCTTACCACATTAGGAATTTTTACCAATACATTTTAGGTTTGCGTGCCTACCCAAAATTACATAATTATGCATGGGCACGCAGAGCTTGGGGATCTCATTGCTTCCCCATGTTTGAGACTTCTCACATGTAAGCTAAGCTATCCACGAACTGGTTTGGTTCAAGTAGAACTGGCATGGTATTGGCTGATCCAGGGGGGAGTGGGCTTGTTGCACTTGCACGTGTTCGTTGGGCCTCGTCGGGTGGACGAAAAGCTTGCGTGTTCTTTTATCTCCACTGCACGCCCCTAGCCAGAGGTTCACGGGCAGTGTTTGTCTTTTCGTAACCTTGCTGCTTACCATCAATCAATCGGTGCTATTTTTTGAATGTGTATTGTAATTATCGCTATTAAGAAATACAATAGCAACACCGGTCCGCTATTCACGAAAACCGCAGCCAAAAAAAAAGACATTATCTTCACAACGAGCGACAACAACGCAAAAGCGAGGAAAACAAGACGGTAAAAAAAGGCAAGATAGGTGTAACGTCAACTAATCTCACTCATGCAAATCGTAAATGTCACAGTTGCTACATACATGATTTTTTAAAAAAAATTGAGCCAGCGTATTAATACATAGAAACTTCGCATGTTTTAGTTATACCTCACAAAACTGCAAAAGGTCGGCAGCGTAGCCGAGTGGTTCGGAGCGTCGTTTTTACAACGGTCAAGATCGCAAGGGTGATGGTTGAACTCCCACCCAAGCCTAGTTGCGTCCTTGGATATGATGCGTTACGATAATTATCTCTAACAAGCAGCAAATTGAAGAATTTAAGCAAAATTAAAGCAGAAAACTCTAAAGCAAAGGCGAGAAAACTCTGAAGCAAAGACGAGCGAGTCTGAACTAAGCGAGTCTGAACTCGTCCTATGCACAGCGCTTCCGTTGCTTTCTCGTGACTGGAGAATAAAAATAAAATCACAATATTAGGATTTTCTCGATGCTTAGCACCCCTTCCCAAAAATGCTCCGAATCCGCCCATTTTGCCTATGCTGAAAGCAAAAACATCATCGTTTAAAGATAGCCATACTCTGCATTAGCGTCACATTGCGAAACAAAAATCCGAAACACAGAATAGCACCTCTGCACTGATAAAAAGCGTGTACAATTACAAAAACATTTTGTAACAGTAACACCATTGACGGCATTTACATGAGGAGTGAAAACGCAAGTAGCCTGCTCAGTTATGCATTCTAGACACAATATAAAGCATTGCATAAATCTCGGCCGGGGTAAGCGCAATTTGCCGGTACCAGCCAAAATTTTTGCCTCGGTCGTTCCCTAGGTTCCAGCTGGAAGCCCACGTGGAGTTGATGTAGGACCCCTTTCAGCATGTTAGCTGAAAAGTCACTACCTAAATTTTCGGCTCTGATAAACATCACGATGGTGTGTCCGAGTCTGTTGATTTCGGCGTTATTGCTACAATATAATATAATGATTTTTTCTTCGTTTTTATCTTCCTGTCACGAAAAAGCGACAAAGGCTCTACGCGTAGGATAAATCCAGTTTCGCTTAGCTCTTGTTCTGTAAGTTTTCCGCTTGAATTTTGTTTTCATTTCAATTTGCTGCTTGTTAGATTTCACCGAGCAGATATAATTGTGTATCCAAGGACGCAACAACGATGCTTGAGAGGGAGTTGAACCATCAATCTTGCGATGATGGCCGTCGTAAAAACGATCCTCCAAACCGCTCAGCCACGCTACCGATAAACACTGACGGTTCACATGGAAACTACCAGATCGCATTGCGTTTAGCTGTGAAGAGCTCGCGTAACTGCGTAAACAGCCAATTCAGCTTTACGCAACTAATATTCCGCTTTCAGCCGTTCTGCTTCCGTTTCCGCGACTGGTTTTGCGTTTCTGCCGTTTCCACGTCAAGTGTGAATAAGGCATTACCCAACTTGGACTGACAAACTCAAAACATTCAATAACTTTTGAAGTTATGACCCTGAAAGACGGATAGGCTGAATAGCAATATTTGAAGTTTTAAACTAAGAACAATATAAAGCATGTGTTTTTTTTTTAAATCGCTGACACTTGTATTGTGTGACATGCATCAATGTTTGTCCGTACAATCACACAGCATTTGGTGACAGTCTGAACTAATAACTAAGACCCGCTAAAGTCAATAAAGTCAAAAATTTTTCAGGACCTTGTTACATGATCAAATGTGTACTAACGTTTGTTTCAAGTGTTCAGGAATCTGTTTTGGTAAATTTTGTAAGTCAAAAAAAAGTCAAAATTTTGCATAAAGTCAAAATTTGTCAAAATTGTCTTTATCAAAAATTTCCTTACAAAAACGAACAAATTTATATTTTTTAAATATTTTTTTGAATTTTTGAGCTGCTATTAAAATTTTATGAGCAGTTTCATTTGATTTTAAACTTTTGAACTAGTTGCAATATTTGCACTACAGTATTGTCAGAATAATGCGTGCGGTAATTGAGAAGGAAATAGCACTTATTATGCATGAAACGTCATTGTTGATGCATAAATACGCAATTCTTAGACAAGATAAGATCTGAGCCGTCCTGTTTCGGGATTACGTCCCTCATCAGTGATAACAATCAGGGAGGACCATATCGAAAACCACACAACAAATATACTCAATCTGGCGTTTGGGCATTTAATACAATGAAAAGAAGGATAGCAGTTGCAAAAGATAAAAAGAACAGACAATGAAGAAAATATTTTAAAATAATATTGCTGCGGATAGAAATAACAATGAACGACCGGTTTCGCTCTCATTATGAGCTCGTCAGGTGAATATAGCTAATAGAAAGCTGAGCAAAAGATACAGAAACAAAGCGAAAAAAGACAAAGAAATGGATGATTAGTACTAGATGGCAGAATATCAGATGGTAACGATAACAACTGATGGCCTTTTTGGATGCAATCAAATCGACGTCCAAATGAATTGAGTAAGATAAAACAACTTTTTCCAAAATTAATATGCTGTTTGCTGAAAATGAATCAAATTATCCTCAGATGTTCATAAAATCCAACCAATTAACACCATGAAAAAATAGAAACATTCAATATAGAGCAAGATGAGAAGATTAAAACTCCAAAACAGAATACTGCATCGCCAATCTCAACACAGCAACGAGATTCCTTACAAACAACTTTTCACAATGAAGGTGAAAATCACGCGATTATCATTTTAAAAAAATGATGTCAGCGCTAGTATACCAGAGAGCTCAAACCATCTGATGAGCAACGCACAATTCGTCATCGTCGTGTGGTTGGGCATCCCTCTTCCGACGGTTTAGATGTTGACGGCGTTGATTTTAAGCCAGCGAACGCAAATTAAAACAATAAAACAATTAAGACAATTACCATCTGACAATTAATCTAATCCTATAAAAGCCTTGCGCTCTTTGCACGTGGTCTTTTAAGTTGTAGCTTGCAAAGCAAAGAATGCCAAAACAAGCCAAATCTTCTATAGCGAAAGTTGGGCAAACTTGCCAGGAATATCCGGATGAGTTTTCGGCAACTCCTGCTGGCAACTTGCAATGCAACCTTTGCGACGTGTTAGTCAAATGCGACAATAAGTTTTTGGTGGAAAGCCACCGAAAAAGTAAGCAACACCAAGGAAAATTGGAGACGAAGAGCAAATCTCAAAGTAAGCAAATCTTTTTACATTTCGATCAAGTAAACTTCAAGGAACAAGTTGTTTCTTTATTCTTAGCTGCAGATATCCCACTTCATACACTGAACCATCCTTCTTTAAAGTCTCTGTTTGCTAGAAGGGGAAAAGTATTGTCTTCGGAGACTGCAGCCCGGGCATGTGTTGCTAAATTGGCATCCCAAAAAGAGGAACAAATTCAAGAATTACTTCGTGACAAAAAATGTTTTTGATTGTGGATGAAGCAGAGGTTGCTAACCAAAATTATATTAGTGTGCTTGTGGGCAGCTTAGATGCTCCAAATCAGACATACCTCGTTAATTGCCATCCACTTGACAGCGGTCGCAATGTTAATAGCAGTATTATTCTGCACACTGTGGATGACATATTGCGACAACTTTTTTCATTGTTCTTGACTGATGCTGCTCGGTACATGTCTTCGGCTGGAAAGACATTAAAGGAATTATACCCTTCTTTGATGCATGTCACCTGCGTTGCGCACTTACTACATAAATGCGCTATGCATGTGCGTGCTCATTTTAAAAATATCGATGAAGTAATAGCAACGATCAAGGCAGCAACAATCAAAAACAAAGATCGCAAGAAAGATTTTCATGATGCTGGTCTGCCATCTCCTCCTGACCCTGTAATTACAAGATGGGCAACTTGGCTTAGAGCTGCCTTATATTATAGTGAAAACCTCCCAGCTGTTCGTACCATTGTCAATAATTGGACAAGTGCAGACCTCTTAGTCAGCAGAGCAAAAGACGCTATCAATGTGGAAGGTTTGGTGTCGGACTTGGTTAAAATAAATCAATACCGGACTCTAGCAGCCAACGTAGAGTTCTTAGAAGGAAGTGCCTGCACAACAACCAAAGCATACGGACTGCTGAAGAATATGCAATTCAATGATGATCCTTGCGCAATTAAAGACTGCATTAACAAACGACTATCCAACTCTGATTTAGAAACAATAATAAACTGCACCAACTTGACAATTGACCCAACAAGCAACGCACTATTGCAAAAAGCCCAGCCAACCTCTGCTGCTGTTGAGAGGTTGTTTTCTATGCTCAAAAAATTACTGAGAAAAGACAGAAATTTTGATGTTAAGAACGTAGAAAAATATATGATGCTGTATCACAATAAAACGTCCTTGTAATTATACTGCGTGGCTTTCGTTAAAAAAATCATAGACATACTGTTAGTGTACAGTACAGTTGCGATAGCAACGCAATTTTTGTATTACACAGTAAATGATACCGGTACACACAATGGCTCGTTATTCTAGGTTTTAACGTCATGCGTCGCTTTGTTGCATTAGCTTCAACACTGAGTAATTGAGAAAATGTTCGAAGTAGGCTACCTTTTTCTTTAAAAACTTATGTAAATTGCAGATTATAAATTAATAAAGTGCAACAAGACATAAATAATACGCGGAAGCGGTTAAAGTCAAAATAAAGTCAAAATTTTACTAAAATAAAGTTAAAAATATTATTTTTTAGGTCAAAAAAGAAATAGCTCTATATATGACATATTATCGGCATAGATAATTTGGCCTTCCTAAAATATTTTTCGCTTCCCTAAGCATTTGCTTTTAGTTGCGGGCCTGAAAAGATTAGCAAAAAAAAAAAAGGAAAATTCATGAAGTTCTAACGTGATTGCTTCTTTGCGCGTAGGTTTTCAAAGGATTACCACACCGCAAATTGTTTTAAAGTAATTAATGTATATAACTGTTTCGAATGTTGTTCCTGTGTTTTAAGTTGAAAATTGCGAATTTTATAGGTTATGAAAACACGCAAGACAAAAAAAAATTACCTTTTCGTGATTGTCTTTATCGGTGATAAGCTTAATGATTCAGATTGCGTTTTTTCAAAGTATTTCACTTAATTTATTGCTTGTTTACTTTTATCAAAGATCCTTAAAAAGGATGCGAGCTCAATAAGAGTTTACGAAATGCACTCTTAAGGAGGTAAGTTCCTTCTATTGCAATCATGATCCCATTTATGGGTGCATGAACGCAGCGCAAATTGTTCAAGCTTTTGGAAAAAGTGTTTTTTTGAAATGTTGCTTTTATATCCCAAAAACTTGATGTGATAGGCAAAAACTAACGCCAGATTTGGATTCCGCGACCTCAAATTACCCCAAATCCGTTGAAAAACTTCATGCAAAAAAAATCGTGTTGACCAGTGTTATATGAAGAGTTCTGGATATCGGCGGGAATATCGTTCCAGATTTTTACTCTTTAAAACCTGATGCATTTTTGCATACGATTACTGGCATAGCGAGGTATGTACAAACAGTTTCTTCGAGGCTGTGTAAGATCTGTTATTTTTTGAGACACTTCACTGGTCAGGATGAAATATTCGGAAAGTGAGGGAAGTAATTCGTTCGTGAAATGAGCGTGAACAAATTTTCCAACTTCTAATTTAAAAAGATATAAATGTTTGAGGATGCCTAGTTGCGAATAAAAGGAAAAAGCCCCATCTCTCAACAGTCCGCCGCCAATTAACTTCATAGGCCTTGTTACGCTAGGCTCTATTGTGTTGTTTCGTGATACCTAACGAAAAACTAAATAAAAATTTGTTTTTAAGTAGAACTAAAGGTGCTTGATCACAACTGCTTTGTCTTTATGCGCAATCAAATGCCGTTTTTAAGATATTGCTTTTTGAGTATGGAAAAACTTGGGCGGATGAATATATTTTCATTGATACGCATCAAGGCTGTTTTACTAAAATGTGTTTCCCGGTCTAACTTTTAAGAACTTTTTAATGCTAAAAAGTGACCAAGAAACAACATTATCAAATAAATAAAACTGTTAGTAAAATTTTTAGTAAGATTTAATGGATCATGTTTAAAGTTTACATGAAATTATAAAGAACAAATTACGGAGCGCCCAGGTTCCCAAGTTTGGTAGGCTTTATAGTAAATTACTTTTTATAGTAAATTACTTTTTATAGCTTTATAGTAAATTATAGATGATGAAATTATAGTAAATTACAATAATTTTATTCTTCGAAATGGATCATTTGGAAACATGAGGTAATCAGTAGTAGCGCAAATCAGCTGATCGAGAATGATACAGAAACCATAGGCTACAAGTACTGAGTTACTGATCTAAGGAAAAGTACTGGTAGCGTAGACCTAAGTTAACTTTTTTGCTTACGAACTATATGAATATTATGAGTGGAATTAATTAGATTAAGTGAAAAAAATGATTTGGTGCTATTATCTTTCTAAAATTAAGATAGGCTTGCTTATTAAAGTAAATGGATGTGCCAGTGTGAAAATACCTCATCGTCTGGAGTCAGCGATACACTGTAAACTGGTAAATGTTCAAGAATTTAATAAATAAGCCAGTAAGCCAAGCTGAGAAGTGTACAGGTAGGTTATTCTCTGCTGGGACTTATGGGTCAGTGGGTACAAGGTATTGATCACAATCTGGTCTACTGCATACTGAACTATATGCTTTGATTTAAGCTTACATTTTAGCTCCAAGTCTTGCCAACAAAGTAATTCTTCACCCTTAACTGTTTAAGTAAATTATGCTACCGGTACCGTACATGTAGGGCTTTGTAGGCCTATCTTTGCTTTAATCGTTTACATTAATTTGTAGATAATAATCAGCTGCTAATTAAGTAATGGAGTGTATTGTTCACTATGATGATGTTTTCGAAAATGATTTAAAGAAAATTATGCAAAACACAAGATTCAAATAAAATACAAAAATTTTTTTTTTCAAGAACTTTTCAACATACACAACCCTAATAAGCTATCACAGCAACATAGGAATATCTTAGTTGTGAATGCGACTTATGCATGTCCCACCATATTTTTTTACCTAACCCGTATTAACCAAAATGGGGCAGAGAATCACAAACTTGGGATTTGGATTGAAATGTTCCTTTAAGGACTTTGCTTTGATGTGGTTTGTTTTGGTTGTCATGCATCTGATGATACCCATAAGGTCGAAACATTGCGCTTTGTCGTGCATTATTTTGTGTTGCTGTTTGCTGGTATTTTACACTGGTTGTGCTGAGTAAGTTTATGCATCACATGTTTGGGTTTCTTACATCCTCGCCTGGGGAAGAGTGATTCTGCCCCCTTTTGGTTAATACGGGTTAGGTAAAGAAAATAAGGTGGGACATGCATAAGTCGCATTCTTAACTAAGATATTCCTATGTTGCTGTGATAGCTTATTAGGGTTGTGTATGTTGAAAAGTTCTTGAAAAAATTTTGTGTGATTTAAAGAACTTGACTGAAACAACCCTCAACACTCAAAAGAAATGTGCGGTGCAATGGCTTAGTTTGGATGGTATTGAACACACTATTGCTTCAAAAAATTTACAGTTGTGGGACATTAGTTTGTTAACTGATTTGCCTCCAAGCACTAATGCTTTTCATCGAAAGTGCTATAGTAGGTTTACCAATAAAAAAAACATTGAAAGGCACATTTCCTCAAATTCAAAAAGAAAACTTCTGGAAGGTAATTCTGCTCAAAAATCTGAAAATGTACCAACAAAAGTTTTGTGGTCATCTAGCTCATTCCAGATTCGTGAAAAAAACAGACCCCATCATTTACTGCCAGTAACATGTATCATATGTGGGAAGAAAAAACGCAATTTTAAAAAAAGTCAACAGATTAGAATGGAAAAAAAGAAAGATCTTTTATGTGTTGCTCTTACAAAAGATGCAGGTTAGTAGGATCAGATTATTCGGCTGCAACATTTGTGTTCAAAAAAATAGCCAGAGAACTAACAGCTTTATCATAAACTCATTATTTAAGTTTTGGTTTGCTGCACAATACTTGATGCACCCTGAAGGCTGTATCTGCATTATCTTCCCAAAGCCTAAAGGTTGCAGTTAAATAACATCATGAAGTAATTTTGCTAATTGAATGAATGAAATGTATGAATCAATTTTACAAACTTGTGTTTTCCAAAATTTTCTTCCAACAGGTAAATGTAATCACGTAAAATCTTTTGTGTAGTGCATTAATTTTAAACAATTCCAATTAGCTAAGTTGCAAAATTTAAAAGCAACATTCTTGCTAGCTGTCACATTGATGTGTTATAACTATGTCTATTTGTCTACTTTTACTTAATGTCTCAAATATCACCTTCGTGCTGCAATGTTTGTGTTTCATTTTTTTACTATGGTTCATCATATAAAGAGCCATTATATTTTACTATAAAAGGCATTTCATCCTCATCAATTTTTACTGTTGTATTGCCTATGCTGCAATAAGACACTGATATTTCAACGTAAATAACTTCCATAGTTTCTTGTTGCGTGTGAATAGTCATGCTTGTGATAAATTGATGTTGAAGTTAGTTAGTCTACAAAAGGGTCACTACTGCGCAGCAGCTAGTCTACAAAAGGGTCACGGCTACCTATCGGGCCTTCCATCCATTTCCATCGAGAGTGTTCACGCGCGGCTACGGCCGAAGTTGCGCTTTCGCTAGTGGGACCCATTACTGAAACCCCCACACTGAGTCCATAACCGAAACCCCACACAGGTATCCGTCACTTATAAAAAGCGCAATTCTCTATACAAAGCGCAATTCTCTTGGTTCCGATTTAAATCTCAATTTGTTATTATCGATGATGACGAAACAATGGATCCAATTTCGATGACAATCACAAATCCAAATTACCGGATGGACATCATTTTGCTTACGTTGGCAACTGGTGTATTTAAGAAATTTTTCCTTCATCTCTATGAAACCTACTGTTTCCACTTTAAACTTTTTGAAGGAACAACGAATGCGGTTCGCTGGAAACGGTGAGCTGCATTACTTGTTATTCTTAATCTTTTACTTTTTCTCAAATCCCTTCACTTCGGTGCCATTTTTGCACCATTTTCCAGCTATATTCACCTGATGAGTTCAAAATGAGAGCGAAACCGGTCGTGGATTGCTACTGCATCTCCTGCATTGCTATTTTTTGCCATGCTTTCTTGTCATCTACCCTCTCCTAATCTTTAAGTCTTATATCCCGTTACTTTCGAAACTGCGTTGCTTCATGCACTGACTGTAACTCTAATTGTGCATCGTGGGAAGGCAAGATATTCTCGTTTCGAGGATTTAAGTGATGTATCATTATCACGGAATCGATGCAGAAGAGTCTATCTTGACCAAAAGTTTACCAAACTTGGGAACCTGGGCGCTCCCTAATTTGTTCTTTATAATTAAAACAAGGGTAACCGAAGTTAGCCTACCAAAGTGGTCATTGGGCAGTCCACACTCTGATTTTATAAAATTAAGTTAAGTTTCGTGCAGCTGCAGAAAATCAAAAAAAAAGAAGACGTTTTTCGCCAAATTCGCGAAAAAGAATGTAATGCAATTGAAGTGCGTTACCACAAGCAATGCTACCTCAACTTCACCAGAAAGCAGTTTCTTTTCAGCGATGACATCACGTAAGATTTAAAATTTAAATTTTGCAAGATAGAATATGTGTTAAGAACTTAAGAATCAACTTTCATAACTTAAATTTTCTGGATCACTTCATCTTAATTGTTTTCTTGAGTAAACTATAGTCTAGGAGTGTATACATGTTGGTTAACAATCTTGTGCAATACATTACATGTATTTTTGTCTGATCTTGATTGCATGTGATTTACCTTTTGGGCAAAACCTGAATTAAAATATTCCAGCTCGCCTTTTAGTATTCCTCGATGCCCTCCAAAATTTTTTGTTCAATACTTTGATTAGCTTTATTATTTTTTGAATATTAGCACACAAACACCTTTTTATTGCTTTATGACTGTATCTAAGATAAAACCTTTAAAATGTAATGACAAAGCCATTATAAATTTGCATTACAAAAAATGGAGCAATATTTTACAAAGATATATGATTTGCAGTTCATCACGTAAAGCTGATTTTGATTCGGCTTATCGATTATTTTGTGAAGAGGTGACTACAACCAATCGTAGAAAGCAGCAGCAAACCCCAAAATCTAAAGAATTTGCTGTCAAAGTTTATTGATAAAAAAACGTTGATGCTTCTAGCTACACGGAAGTTTTATTTGGCAAGCTTTGTATTTTGGCGAATTAATCTGTGAAAATGAGAGTGTAAGTTTATGTGCTGAGTGTGATGTTGGGTAGGTCATTTATGCTACTAATTTTGGTTTTCTGCCTTTATCCTTGTCAAAGGAAGCCTTTTTAATCAATTGCATCAAGTTTTGATGAATCTCAATGAATTAACTAGGGAATAGTTTCGGGACGAAGGCCCTGCACATATGACGAATCCTGACTCGTTTAGAAGTTGCCTTTGATTCTAAGTTCTGCTTTTGACTTCTTGAATTTGTTGCTTGCCAGATTCCAAAAGCAGGGATAATTATCGTGAAACATCTTATGTAAGAACGCAACAACAAGGCTTGGGTAGAAGTCGAACTAGCATTAACCTTGCGGTCTTGGCCATCGTAAAAGCGACGCTCCAAACCACTGCGACACGCTGCCGACATGAAACAGCTATTGTTTGCGTGGAGTTGGCTAACATATAAAGAAGATCTTACTGGGGCGAACAACCGAATTAGTTTTTTTTTATTTTTAGATCAGCTATGGAATGATGTTGCACCATTTAAGTGGTTCTTCCTCTATAGTTGAAATATTAAACAAATTCGGTCACTGTTCATCTCGACTTACTCTGTCCTCCTTAGAAAATGCATTGGCTCAGCTACAAGCTAATTGTGGTGAGCAGCGATTACCTGAAGGTTTCTCTTCTTTATACACCACCGTTGTTTGGGACAATATTGATTTCAATGAAGAAACTTCTTCTAGCAAAGCAACAACACATCATACAAACGGTATTATTGTGCAGAAGGTCTCTCAATCAAGCTTGTTATTACCTGGTGAGAGTGCAAAAACATCATCTCTTCACAGGCGTAAGCATATCATCCAAGGTCAACCAGTAAAAGTTCTGCCTTACATGAAGAAAAAGCGGCTGGGACCCCAGTTTAGTGCTACTTCATCGTCATCAACTCCCCTAAAAAAAATAGTGCCAGTCACTCCAACACAGCCTACTCATTTGCGGTGTATGACTTGCTTAAAACTTTTGATGATGAGGGTTCAATTCCCACCTGGACAGGTTACAACACGCTCTTGTGTAAAAGCGATAATTTGGTACAGCATCGAATTGGCTATACTTGCTTATGATACCTGCTTCGCCCACAAGCTACGATACGGTCTACGCTACTTTGAAGCGCAGTGTTGCAATTGCAGACCAGCTAAACATTCCAACAATTACAATAGTTTTGGATATGGCCATATACATCAAAGCTCAAGACATTCGTTGGGCAGACAACGAATTGCTTAATCGGACTGCTATCAGGCTTGGAGAGTTTCACACTTGCATGACGTTTCTATCTGTTATTGGCAAAAGATTTAGCGATGCTGGATTGATGGAACTCTTGGTGGAAAGTGAAGTTGGAGCAACTGGATCTGTCAATGCTGTGCTTGAAGGCAGGCACTATAATAGAGCAATTTCGCTCATAAAATTGTTGTGGAAGCAATGGAGCACCTCAGATTCGAGGCTTATTACAATTCCGTTTCAGAAGAACGTCAAACAGAACTGAGTGACTTGGCAAAATTGATGATCTCAGTTTTCCCATCTACTTCTCACTGTGATTTATTGCAAGAGGGTGGCGTGCAAAGTTTTTTAAGCCATTACAACTTATTCTGCGCCAGGCAAGCTTCTGCTTTGCCTACTTTTGCCCTGTGGCAGTCGTATATTGACATGGTATTGACTTTACTACACTTCATCAGTTGCACTCGCAGATCAGACTGGGAAGGTCATTTAAATACCTTGGAGAAGATGACTCCGTGGTTGTTTGCGTACGATCGAGTTAACTATTCACGCTATGTTCCAGTCTATTCGCACGAAATGCGCGTATTAGAAAAAACGCATTTATTTACTCATGAGCATTTACATGCTGGTAAATTTGCTATTCAGCAACAAGATCGATTTGGATTTTTCGAAACAGCTGCGAATCAAGTGATTGAGCAGACTGTTAACACAGATAGTAAATCAGCAGGTGGGATAGTCGGAATTACAACCCGACCCAATGCTGTTGCTAAATGGATTCTATCTCAATCGCACCGATTGGCTATGACACAGCTGTGTCGAAAATACTCTAATCACGATGCAGCAGATCGGTAAAGAAAGAATCTTGATTCTTCTCGTCGTGCTTTAGATGCAACTCACGTCGACAGCGTTATCGATGTTATTGAGGCTGTAGTCAATCCTTTTGATTATGAAGGTTGTGAGCTGGTTAACATCTACTCCGGGATCGTTGCTTCGCTTCCTTGTCAAGAAGATTTCTTGAATGCTTATGAATCCGGCAAAAAACCTCAACAAGATTTTACTACTCGGTTTGTTTCTGATCCTAAAGAACTTCATCGTCCTATGAAAAAAATGATCTTGCAGACATTTGAAACTACAGCAGAGTCTAAAAAAGACAAGAAAGGAAAAGAGCTATCTAACAGAAAGCTGTTTGCTCGACTCATTATACTGGTGAAAGAGTCAAGCTTCGGAAAGTACTCACTTATTCTCTCGGCCCAGTGTCATACCCTCTGGCAAGTTTTGATGGATTCCTAGCTAAAACGCCTAAATCTGCGATAGTCGACTTAGTGCAAGGCAATTGGCCCGTAGAAGAAGCTGTTGGTGCGTTGCCGAGTAGCGCTGTTGTTAGCGATGCGATGTGTTTGATTCATAGCTTTCTTCCATCTCGGCTTCCTAAAATGTTCAAGAAGTTTGTCGCTTGCATTTCTAATATAATTGCGAAAATGGGTCTTCACTTTAATGCATCCAGAGTTGATCTAGTGTTTGACACCTATCCAGTTATCTCCATCAAAGCCCTTGAACATGCCCGTCGTCATAACCTCCCACAAGCTATATCATCTCTTCGCAGAATTATAAGTTCAGAGCAGTTACCGAAGCAGTGGAAAGAATTTCTTCGTCACGGACCCAATAAGGAAGAGCTGTTGATTTACCTATATCAAAAGCTTATGAGGTGTATATTTTCGTTCGACTTGTTCGTCACACCTGGAGCTTCCTGTGATGTTCTTTATTCTAATGGAAAATCTGCGAAAGTTCCGGAACTTCACTGTGATCACATCAAAGCCGACACTATGTTGTTTTTGCATTCCAAATATGCTGCTGAAAATCATTCAAATATTATTCTTTCCAGTGCTGATTCAGACATTTTTGTAATTGGTTTCTCTCTGGTCCAAAAGTTACCAGCTACCATTTATTTTGAGTATGGTAAGTACAAAATAAAGTTGTTAGGTCTTCACAAGATTTTTTGTTAGTTGCTGTACTGTTAAGTATTAACTTTATGAAGCGTAAAGCGTTCAGTTGAACACTAGACCTCCCAACTTATACGATCGATATAAACAGATTTTATAATATTCTATTATATTTTTAAGAGTCCATAAGCGTCTCATTAATGTTTCGATGATGAGCCAAAAAATTGAGAGTTTACACTTCAGAAGGACGTTTGGGACTGCATTTTTTCACCGGGGTTGACACAACAAGTGCTTTTGTTGGAAAAGGAAAGAAAAAAGCATTTGCATTGTTCAACAAACATGTGATGTTCTTAAAAGCATTCCAAAATCTCGGAGCCCAGTTTGCAGTATCTGATGCTCTTGTAGCAAATATGGAACGTTTCGTGTGTGAGCTTTGCGGACATTCCGGCAATAGCATAAACGAAGTGCGATACCTTCTTTTCTGCATGAAAGCCTTGAGTGAGGTGAGCTTGCCATTTTGTCGCAACGCGACAAGTACAGCATATCAAACGGGCGAATTATCAAGCTGCCGTTTGGCGGAAAGCACTTCAACCAAATATTAATGCCCCAAGTCCCAACGGCAATGGTTGGGTGGTTAATGCAAACAATGAAGTGTTGGTCCGTTGGATGACCCGACCCAAGAGCAAGCCCCATCTGAGGTGCTGCAAAATTATTCTTGTCACTGCAAAAAAACAAATGTTCCAACAATCAGTGCTCTTGCGTTAAAAAATGAAATATCCTGCACTGAACTGTGTTCTTGCATTGGTTGTAAAAATGATAGTGAAACCGTAATTGAAGTAGAATTGTTGAATGATGCCAGTGACGACAATGGCAGTGATGAAAATTGATTTATCCATAGAGGAAAAATGTTGATATGTGTTTGTCGTATCCAATGGTTTTATTTTAAGTTGCCAAGCTGTCTCCATTTTTTTCACATTCATGCAGATATTTCATTTTCGTGGAAACTTTCACCGAATACAGTATAGGTCTACATGATTACATCAGTTTTTAGCTGTTGGAATGTCATTTTTTTTACATCATGGTTTATTTACGCGGGGTTTGACACCATATTGTTAAAGCAAATCTTCAAGGATTTTCAAAAAAATACTTAGTAGCATTGATAAGAACTCTTGCGTTTTGCATTATACTACTATTCTTATAAGATTGTGATGTTACAAGTTAAAAAGCCGTACAACCGACAAAGTATTATAGCAAACTGGACGAGTCGTATGTCGATTGATATTCACATCAAGTTTCAATTTTTGTGAAAAAAAGCCTAGTGATAAGTAACCAATACCTGCTCCGTTCTGAAAAAAATATTTCAAAAATCTTTTATTTGTTTTTTTATGGCTGATGACGTCATCAACTTATAATGACAAAATTCATCAACTAAACTACGCATGTCTCTAAGAAGCGAAAATTGTTTGTATTAGACCTACTAACAGAGCAAGTTGGAAGCAATCGCTCCATACAATATTGTTGATCAATTCATTTGATTACGTGTTAACTAGCCGTTAAATAGTTTTTATATACATTGCGTTTTTGGCTTATATAATAAAAACTACTCGATATAACATGTTGAAATTTTTCAGATGTGTTAACATGTGTTCATAAATCATCAATTACAAGTTTCAACTCCTTGCATTAACTACAACTGAAGTTATGAGCAACTATATGTACCCCAGACGGGATACGTTTCGACTATTAAATAAAGTCTTTTCAGTGGTGCTTAGAACTTCAAATCCATGAAGTAAATCCATCAACATACAATGCATTCTACCTAGCACCTTTAAAGGTTACTGCTATATCAAACTCAAGTTTTTGGCCCAAACAACGATACCCAATGAAAGAACCTATGACCACTAACCCACAACTAAGTTCCCAGTAGCCTAACTAGCCCACATCACTAGAAGCCCTTATGGCAACCCACTCATTTATGTACCCCGTTTGGCAAAAAACAGTAGTTTCTTTGAAAAAAATTGGTTGTTGATGATGACGTCTTCAAGTAATGACGTCATAGTTTTACAGAAAGATAGCTTAATATTTAAAGTTTCTTGAAAAACTAAAATATTGCATTTACAGCGACCACAGGGTAAATTATAGGCGTTTTAGTATGTGCAACTTTTGCATCTTCGAAGAAGCATACTTTCATTTCATGACGTCATTATGACGTAACGGCACCACCTGGACACCGATGACATGAGATTTAGATTCAGGATTTATTAATTGTCAAAGTTACCAAGTTTCATCCAGTTCTTCGTTGGGTATCACGAAATCCCTTTTCTAAGCGTTTTTTGGTATAGCGTAGCAAGGCCTATTATTACTTTGTTTTGAATGGGATAGCAGTTTTTTTAAACTAATAAAGTTGCAAGATTGTGCATGTCGGTAGATAATGACGAAGTTTAGAGATGATTCCAACGGCTCTAGATACTTTATTTTCTAGGCTCTAAATTTTGATAAACAAACGTGTTTATCAAAATTTAATTGCGTGTCTAAGGTAACGCCTGAGTACTTAGCACTTACACAAAAAAAGAAGAGGTGAATTGTAGATGGAAAGATGTACATTAGGAAGGGGTTGACTTCACTTCGGAGGAATAACTAGCACATCAAATTTGGAAGGATTAATTGTTAGTTTATTAGCCGTAAACCATTTGGAGATAACATTAAGATCTTTTTCCACATCAAAGTGTAATTTAGATGGGTTCGGAGCTGAAAACAATAAGCAAGTATCGTCCGCGAATAGTCTGAGAGTGCAATTAACAAATGAAGGCAAATCATTAATGTACTGTATAATAAAAATACCAAGGGTTCCAGGGCTGAATCCTGGGGAACCCCGTAGTCATTGGATAGTAATAAAGACTCGTGGTTGTTAATAGAAACTAATTGTTTCCCGGAGGAGATCATTTGCCTGACCCCGAATACCATAATGGTTTAATTTAAGCAGAAGTGTCGAAAGCTTTCGTGAGGTCAAGGAATATCAAGCCTGCATACAAATTTTTATTGATGTTTTCGAAAGACTTGGTAATTACGTCAGTGAGAGCATGATTGGTAGATCTATTGCTTTGGAAGCCATACGGAGTGTCTAGTATCACTTTATGTTTATTCAGAAAAGTGATCAGACGTTTGTAAATGATTTGCTCCAAAATTTTAGCAAAGCTAGTAAGTATCGAAATGGAAGGATAGTTGGTAGGGTTATTGCGTTCACCTTTTTTAAATATTGGAACTATTTTAGCAGTGGTAGCATTTTCGGGGAAAATGCCATTGGCAAAGCAGCAATCAATGAAAAACTGGATTTAGGGAGCTAATATTGTTGAGCCAATACGTAGGAAGAAGGGGGATATAATATCATAACTAGGGCAATCAAATGTCAATAAAGTCAAATATTTTTAATTGACTCAGAAAGCCATCAAACTTCTACATAGCATGTTTCAGCTTCAAACTAAGCGTAGTTTAAAAGTTATTAGATCAAAATAAGGTCAAAATGTTGCGCTGAGTCAAAATAAGGTCAAAATCTGCTTTTTAGGTCAAGATACAAAATATGCGTCGTTTTTTGTTTAATATGCATTGTTTAATTAATGAATGAAACAAATTACGTCATAATGATTGGTTGCCAGCTTGTGGAAAGCAAACCGGTAGTCCCTTTTTCAATATAAGCGCATTAACACAGCATTCGAGTATAAAAGTAGTAAACTGTGTTTATGACGAGCAATCGTTTTCGAATAATTCCAAAATTTCATTATTTTATTGCAGTGGCTGGAGATCGAGTTTTGAGGATTAGTTTAATTCTACTATGATTTTAACAGTGTAGAAAAGTTAGCTACAATGATTCGATTGAATTGTATTGTATCACTCAGACTTGTTCAACTTTAAGCTACGCCGAAGATCAAACCATCATACCCTTCGAAAATGAAAGCTGTGGTCGAGTTTAAATCAGCACCTAGTGTTGAATTGTATTGCAACTTGCAAGCTATGCATTATTCGTATTATTCCAGAATAATTTACTGAACATTGATTTTGTGTCAATTTTAGTGCTATTTTGTTTTGTTGTTTATACTGTTTTCGTTGTACTTTGTTCATAAAAAACTATTCAACATTATTTTTACTTGCTCAAACATGTTGTCGCTTTTTGTTTGTGATAAATTTTTATGTCAAAAATAACGTCAAAATTTTAATTTTTTTAGGTCAAAATTTTAAATTTTTTTGGTCAAAATTTAGTTGTCATAATCATAACTCACTGCTTTATTGATATTAAGGGAGTTAATCACGTTAATAATTTCCGTGAGATTGGAAACGTCCAAATACATGGAGATAGAGACATGAAGTTTAAGGAAACTAGGTCAAAATTTTAAATTTTTTTGGTCAAAATTTAGTTGTCATAATCATAACTCACTGCTTTATTGATATTAAGGGAGTTAATCACGTTAATAATTTCCGTGAGATTGGGAACGTCCAAATACATGGAGATAGAGACATGAAGTTTAAGGAAACTAGAGAAGGAGCTAGGTGCAGAGTTGTCAAACTTGCTTGCTAAGTTAGCGCCTATAGAGCAAAAAAGTTATTAAATTGTTCAGAAATTAACTGCGGTCAGAAACAGTACGACCATTAATTTTCAAGGAATGCAAAAGCATGGAGGCTCGTTTAGAAGAAGCAGGGAGAACAGTGCGCATAATTTTCCACATTTTACGTGGGTCTTTTTGATTTTCTTTTAACTCAGTAGTGAAGTCCAATTTTTTTGATAATGCTTTAATTTTGGTTAACCTGTTAGTAATTAAAAAAAAAGAGTTTTTTGTCATCGTTATTGCCCAAAAAATGGGATTTAAACGTTGCTCTTTTTTTCTTAATGGAGATCAGAATGCCTTTAGTTATCCATGGTTTTTGGGAGAGTTTTTTTTTGGTTTTCTCGACAATGGTTTTAAGGGGGCACGAGTGTCGATGGTGAGTAGTAATAGATGCGCCATTTCAGACCAAAATTGGTGAGCAAATTGGTGATCAGGAAAATGACGTCATACGTTGTTACCAACCTACGCGTCGTCGTATCTGAAAAAGCGGTATATTTCTGTTCTTTTAGAGATTATGTTGTTCAGTTGGTAACAAGTTGCGGTTAATTTTGGAATAATTATTATTAATAGTTTAGTTGGCAACATACTTGCAAATTTAATTGCATTGACAAAATTGCTTGTTCACTAATTGTCATAATTTGATTTTATTGGTCTTTGTTCAGTTATGTGAATTGCTTTCATCTTTAACGTTTTTATGTTTGGAAATTGCAAGTTTGCACTCACCCCCAAACTATTACATTGATTTGCAACACGAATTCTTTTCCAAATGTTAATTATTTTATTTGAAAGTATTTTTTATTATGAAATAAATTATGTAAAGATTTAATCAAATCGAATCAAATCTTCATTATACTCGCCGTATTTCGCCGAAGCGTGTAACGAGTTGCGGGACCCATCTCCGCGGCTTAGCGCCTGGGCAACACAGCTTCGAAGAATCGTCGCAACGGTGGCGAGTCGTTGGCGACACTGTGACGATTTGACCGGCCCGGATATCGAACCCCAGACCTCCCGCACCGATAGCGTGCGCTTAGCAACTGAGCTAACGGCCGGTTATCAAAGATTTAATTACTTCTAAATTTTTGTTACGGTATTGAATTTTATGCAATTAAAAATTTATAAATTTTTTTATTTTATGATGAAAGAATTATCGATTCAACGCTTCTTACTTCAAATTATTGTTGCCTTTTAGTTTCACGTATTTGATACAATTTATGTTTGGTTATTTTGATAATTCTAAAGTCGTTGTTACATTATTTCTTTTTCCATATTTTAAAAAACTTTTATTTTAATATTTTATAAAGAATTATTTATCAGTTCAATAACTCAGGAAATTATTGTTACATTTCTTTTACCGTATTAATTTTTTATTTGAAGGTATTTTTTATTATAAAATAAATTATGTAAAGATTTATTTATTTCTAAAATTTTTGACACTATATTGAAATTTATGCATTAATCATTATGCTTTCGTTATGATTTTATACAAAAATATTTAAAAATGCAATAGTTTCTATAATGAAAAAAATATTGATTCAATACTTCTTAGTTAAAATTATAGTTGCATTTTATTTTATCGTATTTTCATAAAATTTATACTTTGATTATTTTGATAATTCTGAAAGATACACTATTTCTTTTCCCGTATTTTGAAAAGCTTTTACACTAACATTTTATAAAAGATTATTTACCGATTCAATAACTTAGAAATTATTGTTACATTCCTTTCACGTATAATTTTTTATTTGAAAGCATTTTTTATTATAAAATAAGTTATGTAAAAATTTAATTATTTCTCAAATTTTTTGTTATTGTATTGAATTTCAGCTATTTAAAGTTACGCTTTTGTTATGGTTTTATGCAAAAAATGTTGAGGGGGTTGCCGAGTTGACTTGATCACAAACATACCACCAGATGGGGTTGCTGAGTTGAGTTGGTCACAAACAAAATACTAGATGCGGTTTCTGAGTTGCTGTCAGCAGTTATGCTGTTACGTACCACAAATATATATAAAATCATTTTATGTATTTAAATCTGGGTAAAATTCGCATGCACGAGTTTCGCAAACAAAAATTTCGCAATGCAGATATTCGTCTTTCATGGAAGTTAGTGTATATATATTGCGCAATAGTGTGTAAGTTTCTTTATATTGGTTCGGAAACTTCATGGATGTTTTCGGTGAAATAATTTGTGATATCTGTCATAAAAAGTTTATGATGATGCCCAATTTGAACCGACATGTGAAAAGATTATGAAGTAGTCCAATTTGAACCGACACGTGAAAAGAATACATGAGAAAAAAAAATTTACATGTATGAAATGCCAGAAAAACTTCAACGAGATGCACCACTTAAAACGTCACCAGCAAAAATGCAGAAGATGTGGAGCACAATTGGATTCGCTGTCAGATTTTGCGAAACATTCTTGCAAAAGAAAACAAGCTGAAAATCAACAAACGCCTACTAAAAAAGCAAGAAATTTGTATCGAAAATGGAATTACACTGGCGATCTTCGAGCAAAGAACCGGAAGGAGTTTCAGGTTTTAGAAAATGAATACTTGGATGAAGAGGATCCAGAATTGCGGGAGCATCTTTCAAAACTCTGGTCCAGCATCAGAACTTTCTCAAAACATGGAAAAGTGCAAAGTTTACGTAATTTTTAGTTTCAAAATTTTGAACACATGATCGACACAATTGCTCAAAGAATAATGAGGGATCAACAAACCAGATTCAAACTGAATTATAGCTTTGGGTATATCCTGAGGAATATTGACACTGACGAACTCCGTTATTATCACCCCTCTAGCAACAACGCTCAAGGATTGGACGCAGCTGTGACCATAAGCAACAGCAACGAGTTAGAGGAATTTTTACGAAAGATAGCAGCGGAGAAAGTTTTGGAAAATTTCAACCGACCGGATAAAAGTGAAAATTACTCCAGATCACCAATTTGGTCTTTTACCTCAATCATTTGGCGGATGCACCTCTATCAGGACCCGTAGAGTTTCCAGACTTTTTAACGCAAAATTGAGAGGTAGTGAATCACACAGCCAACGACAATCTATATTTTTTTCGTTGTTTATCTACATTCCGATGTACTGATAAAAGACTGTGTGAACAGGATGCTAAACAGTTATTTACCGCTTATTGCAAACGTTTTCATATCGATCCTGATCAGTTTCAAGGCGTTCTTCTTATTGATTTTCCAGAGATAGTAGATTTTTTTGAGATTAATATCGTTGGTTACGAGCTCCAAGATAAAAATGCGAAACTAATTAAGCGTAGTCGCGAGTTGTACGATGAAACCATGCAATTGAATGTTTTTAAAAATCATTTAAGCTTGATTGTCGACTTTGAAAAGTATTGTGATGCTTACCAATGCCAGCGATGCGATAAACTATGGTATGGACGAAAAGATTTTTTGAGACACACCAGCTCTTGCGACCAAACTGCAAAACAATCTTTTTCGGGCGGTATTTTTAAAAACCAACCAACTATTTTTCAAAAATTAGAAGATGTAGACGTTTTATGTACTCCATGATCAACGACATTACCCTTTTTACTGTTGCTACGATTTCGAGTCGATTTTACTGTAAGTCAAAATAATTTACCTGAAAACGGTGAAAAACTTTCTTTTACTTCCAAACATATTCCTTTAAGTGTGGGCATAGCTTCCAACATCCCAAATTTTGAAGATCCCATTTGTTTTGTTTCTGAGGGTAACGAAACTGTATTAGTTCAAAAAATGGTTGATTGTATGGAAAAACTCTCAGATGCTGCACATGCGATTCTGCAGGAAAGATATGAATATGTGTTTAATGCTCTTGCTGTCAGTCCCAATTGTCGCAGCGAAAATCTTTTAAAAGAATTTGATGCTTTCATCCGAGAACTTTCTATATTGGGTTATAACAGCTCTAAATACGACCTTCCTTTAATTCAAGCAGTACTGATTCGCGAATTGGTGGAAAATTTGATTTTGTGATGAAAAAAGCAAACACTTATCTCTGTTTAAAGACTGCCAAACTTCGATTTTTGGATATTCGAATTTACATTTCTCCTGGTTTCAGCTATCGATTTTTTCTTTTGGCTTGTGGTTGCACTGCAGGGAAATTTTTATTTCTTTACTGCTTCAATCGCGCTTCAAAAGCATTAGAACATCCGTCTGTTCCACCGTACGAGGCATTTTTTAGCGAAATCACAAATTCTAACATTTCTTTCTCAAAATATGAGTTTGTCAAAAAGGTCTGGAAAGAAAAAGAGTGGAAGACTCTCAAAGATATGCTCATTTATTACAACGTGATGGATTGCGGACCTTTTGTTGAAGGTGTAAGTAAAATGTTACAACCTTATTTGGCGCAAGGTATTGATATATTTAAATCTAGCTTTTCTGTTAGCGGAGTTGCTAAAATTCAAATGTTTCAGAAATGTGAAAAAAGAAGCTTTTTTTCTGTCTGTTTTTTCCAAAAGGCACGCTGACCTTTATCATACTTTGAGATCCAATATCACAGGCGGACTATCGATTGTTTTTACCAGACTAGCTATTAAAGACAAAACAAAATTCGTCCTCATGAGATATCTAACCCAGAAACGTGCAAGAAAGTAATAGGTCTTGACACAAATAATTCGTATTTGCACGCTATATCCCAAGACTTGCCTTGTTCATACTTCATTCGCTATCGAGAAAAAGATCATTATCGCCGAGATCCTTCCTGCAAATACGGGCTCTCATCTTATCAATGGCTATAATGGATCAGTCACACCCAAAATAAAGAAATTCAGCACAAATATTTAGGTCAAGGTGAAAAGAAACTGACTCAACACTCATTGATTGTTGACGGGTTCGCTCCAGCGACTAAGGAAGTTTTTGAATTTGATGGTTGTTTTTGGCACGGATGCGACAAGTGTTCAGCAAACCCTGACGGTAGTCCCAAAGAAGTTCATCCGGTAAAGGGAAAAAACCTATGAACAGCTTCGACAAGAAACTTTGAATAAGACCAAAAAGTTAGAGGAAGCAGGTTATAGAGTCAATAGAATAAGAGAATGTGAGTGGAAAAAACTAAAAAGAAATCCGGAAGTTGCTTCATTCCTAAAAAAGCTGAAGTGTGTAGAGCCTCGCAACCAGCTGACGTTTAAAAAAATTATAGAGGGCATCCGATACTGAATCACTTTTTGGGTTACTTATCTGCTCTATTCACACCCCGGAAGAATTGAAATCGAGTAGTTCTGATTTTCGACCGATCATAAAAAACACAATGATTTAACGCTCTGATATTGGAGAATACATGCAAAAAATCGCAGAAGAACAAGGATTTTTGAAAAAACCGAGAAAGTATTTCATTAGCAGTTATTTTGGAGAAGAGATTCTTATCAATACTCGGATGGCAAAATTCTATCTGGAGTTGGGGTTAAAAATCACTCGCATCCAAGAATTTATTCAATTTTTCCCCATGAAGTGTTTTGACGAAACTATGCCAAAAAATGTGCAAAACCGTTGTCTTGGGCGATATCGAACCCAGATAAAAAGTGTTAGCGATGACGTCAAAGCTCTGCGGTAACAGTCTTTACTCTGCTACTCTTTTGAATCAAAGCAAACACCGTGCTGTTACGTATCATACCGATTCCAACATCAATGAAGCAATCAATAACCCACGGTTTTCGCACTTGGAACAATTGAAACCCGGTCTATACGAAGCAAAGAGCTTGAAAAAGCAAATCAAACATGACCTACCTGTTCAGTTAGGTATCTCTGTTTATTTAGAAGCAAAACTCCACATCCTTAAATTTTTTTTACCAGTTTTTGGATAAGTATATCCCAAAAAAATGCTATTCCTTGATCGAAAGCGATGCAGACTTTCTTTACTTTTCTATTAGCCGTGACTCTTTGGATGATTGTGTCCCTCAACATCTGAAAACAGAGCATTTTAGAGAAAAAAGGAAGTATATGCCGGCAGAGTGCTGTGATGAGTGCCTAAACAAGTTCATTGACGTCAAAGTCTCTGGAGGTATCTGGACACCACCTTTTTTGCTGTCAAAAAAAAAACGCTTTTGATGCAAGGATGCTCGGATTAATGAAAACCGAGTATGAAGGAAAAAAAGGCGGTTGCTTTAACTTGCAAAACGTATTTCCGTGAGGGAAAAAGCAAAAAACAAGTCTGCAAGGGCGTTAGTATCCGAAAAAATCCTTTAATATTTGAAAAATACTTTCAAGCACTTGATTCTACGCAACCATTAAGTGTTGTAATTAGAGGGTTCATTACTCGGAAACACAATATCTTAGCATACCATCAAAAAAAAGAGGATTGTCTTCTTTTTACTGCAAACGGGTTGTTCATCAAGACGGAATTTACACATCTCCCCTAAATTTGCAATTCTACTTAACAATCGACCGGTTTTATGTGAAGAGTTAGGGCTGGATCCATTTATTTGAATTCTTTGCCTTGAAAAATAATTCGCTGAGTTTGGAGACTTCAAATTCATTGGCTTCGAAAAAAAACTAAAGTCATCAAAAGTACATGAGCGGATTCAACTTTAATCCAACCCTAGAACATATTTTGTTGAATGCCCCTACTATCTTGTTTGTGTTTTATTCTGCGTCAAGTGAATACTTGATTTGTGTTAGGAACAACGTTTGATTATACAAACTAAAGTGGACATTACTACTATCTTGTGAAGAGATCGTTTTCTTCGTAAATACCATTATACCTCTGTCTTGTACATTTTTTGTTCATGTAAATATTTGGGTCTGTGAGTGGAAAAGTATACTGATTAAATCAACGAAATGAGTGATGAAAACTAAGAAACTACGAATTTTCTCTAATAATAGCAAGAGTTTTTTCCTTGTTTTGTTCGTTTTGCTGTTACCGTAAGACGCTAGTTTCACGCTTCGCTGATCAGTAGACACGACCTCATATTCGGTGCGTATTCACAACAATTTGACGGAACATTCAACAGACTTTGACCCTTAATATTTAACATATATTTAAATGGACAAATTAATTTTATACTTGTGGGTACGTAATGTGTGTTTTTTTATTTCGGAAACATGTTTTATAGACTGCTAGTACCGCAAATATGGTAGTGAAAAATTAAAAGTAAGCCATAGATCACAAATTGATAAAAAATTACGGCTTCATAATTATACATCGACAAACCTTAAGCATAATTTTGATTGAAAACCAGTTTGAAATCGCTAAGTTAACATAAAATAACGTCCATACGGCCTTTTTTTGTACAATAACCTCAGTAAAAAACTGCACATACGATAGCGTTATGCATAAAAGCAATGGAAAAAGTACGGGGTTAAAAACATTTCAGCTAAAGGTCTGCACCGTAGCATATTCATGTAGGAATCAAAACCCTTAAACGATTGTTTCTTTTCAAATTTAATTCAGTTCCAACGACACTTTGATTTACAACGAACCGTATACGTTTTCTGAAAGCTGATGCATGATGAGTCATCGCTTCCTGAACTTGACGAAATCGTCACTAGATCAGTGCTCACTTGCGAACAAACGTTATTTTTACTTAATCGTAGAACACAATTTTTCCGATCCTTGCAAGAAAACTATGAAGCTTGAAAATTTTGCACTTGACAAAACTTACTGTAATACACGTAAAATCAAAGGTTGAACTTGCATATGGAATAAAGATATATTTTCAAACTAAACAACATCAAAGGGTTTGATTTTACGTGTATTACAGTAAGTTTTGTCAAGTGCAAAATTTTCAAGCTTCATAGTTTTCTTGCAAGGATCGGAAAAATTGTGTTTCTACGATTAAGTAAAAATAACGTTTGTTCGGCAAGTGAGCACTGATCTAGTGACGATTTCGTCAAGTTCAGGAAGCGATGACTCATCATGCATCAGCTTTCAGAAAACGTATACGGTTCGTTGTAAATCAAAGTGTCGTTGGAACTGAATTAAATTTGAAAAGAAACAATCGTTTAAGGGTTTGATTCCTACATGAATATGCTACGG